>CANYBF010200956.1:0-10089 GCA_948192965.1 Dalechampia spathulata
ATATATATATATATATATATATATATTCGTACCGATCCAGTGTATACAGAAGGGTTCTGACTAATTACAATAGCCCTTAACAAATCACCACCAAAATACAAATATCTACTGCCTCTATGACTTGTACAAGCTACAACAATAAGCTAAACAAAAAGGAGCACGCTCGACTATCCCAAGACCACCTCGAGAATGGGATTGCTGCCAAATCTGACTTTCTGCTGACACGAGCAATCACTTCTCAGGCCCCTCAACTGTAGGCCCAGAACCTGCATCCATTAATTGATAAACGCTGAGTCGAAGACTCAGTGGTGCTAGTGTCACACAATCATAACATATAAACAACATACAGTCATGCCAACTGTTAAACAATCACATCCACATATAAATGCAATATCATGTCATGTATCCTCTCCTTTTGTTTCCCTATTTCTTTTCCATACTCTCACACTCCTTTGTTTTCCTGTCATTGTACATAATGTTCTACCATGCTGGGTCCCTGTATGTACCGGTACTCAACTCCCGAAGGAAGGCATTTATTATCCAGGACTTTAAACCCCTTTGTCTTTTAAACTGTATATCTCGAGACTCAACTCTCATAGGAGGGCATTGTAATATATACGATTCCATTATGGAACCCTGTAATATATGACCCAACATGTCTTTTTCCTATTGTCTCTTACTCTCTTTCTTTTATTCGTGATCCCTCATGTCGTATTCATGCCAACATGCAAGGTTATAATGTAACATACCATACAAGGGATACCTTTCAAGTAAGCATCAAGCTTATGTTAGTAACAAGCATAAACATATGGGAATTTAATTCCCAAGTATCATTTCCTAGGCCTTACTTGGCCTTGAAGCAAGAGAGAAAGCAAATAAGGTAACTAACACTAACTAGCACAAACCAGTACAAACCTGGGATAAGCTACTTCTAGCACTTAATCCATAGACTACTCGTTAAACTTGCTTCTTCAAGCCCTCACACCAAAAAAGCAACAAGGTAGGCTGAATTCTACTGATTAGAAATGTTTAGAAGAGTGAGGAATAAAAGAAAGTCAAAGGAAGGTTAAAAATTATCCTATTTTAAAAAGGCACTTTTAAGTCGCGTACGGACATACCAAACTTTGTAAGCCCATACCAAATTAAAAGTCCTGATGCCCTATTTTCTTACGAGCAACGGTACGACCGTACAGTCTATTGGTGTGCCCGTACCGTCTCTAGGAACTCCGAACCCCTCATCCCCCAGACTCGGTACGCCTATACGGATATCCGTATGCCCGAACAGCCACCTATAAATCCAAGACATGTGCCATCCGAAGCTTTACGCACCCGGTACCTACTCAAAACACTTCCAAACCCAACCTAAATGCACAGAATAGTTGTCCCTCATCCAACTGAGAAGTCACATTTCCCAATAAGGCGACAACATCACAATACACAATCACAATCAATATCCCACATCCATACATCCATCCATCCATCCATACATACATACATACATACATACATACATACATACATACATATATACATCATCGTATAATAAAACACATACGCATACATACCCCTATATGTAAACCAGATACGTCACTTGCGTGGGTGTGACAACTCTCTCCCCCTAAAAAGAAATTTCGCACCGAAATTAGAATCTGACTTACCAAAAAACAATTGAGGATATTGTTCTCTCATCACGAATTCCCACTCCCAAGTGGCATCTTGACTCGTGCGGTGGTTCCACAATACTTTAACCAAAGGTATCTGCTTGTTCCTTAATCGTTTAACCTCCTAGGCTAGAATCTATATCGGCTCCTCTTTGTAAGATAGGTCGGGTTGAATCTTAATAGATTCCATTGGAAGCACGTGTGTAGGATCTGATCTGTACCTCCTTAGCATAGAAACATGAAACACATTATGAATCTGGTCCAAATTCGGTGGCAAAGCTAACCTGTAAGCCAACGGTCCTACTCTTTTAAGTACCTCATACGGGCCAATGAAATGAGGACTCAATTTACCCTTTTGACCGAATCTCATAATCTTCTTCCACGAAAATACTTTCAAAAACACTTTATCCCCAACATCATACTCGATATCACGTCTCTTTAAGTCCACATACGACTTATGCCAGTCAGAAGCAGCTTCCAGTCTAGACTTAATCAACTACACCTGTTCCTCGGCTTGTTAAACAAGCTCAGGTCCAACAAGCTTCCGTTCGCCAACCTCATCCCAATGCAAAGGTGTTCTACACCTTCTACCATACAAAGCCTCATAAGGAGCCATCTGTATACTATACTGGTAACTGTTATTATATGCAAACTCCATTAAGGGCAAGTATCGATCCCAGCTACCTTCCCACTTGAGAACACAGGCACGTAGCATATCCTCTAAAATCTAGATTACTCTCTCTGACTGACCATCAATCTGGGGATGAAAAGCCGTATTGAAGTGTACTTTTAAGCCTAAAGCTCTTTAAAAAGCTCCCTAAAATCGAGACGTAAACCGTGGGTCTCTATCCGACATGATAGACGAAGGGATTCCATGGAATTAAACAATCTCCCTCATGTACAACTCTGCCAGTCTCTCCAATCCATAATCCATTCACACAGGAATGAAATGAGTTATCTTGGTCAACCGATCTACGATAACCCAAACTGCATTGTGCTTAGCTTGCGTCATCAGTAACCCCATGATAAAATCCATCGTGATGCGATCCTATTTCCATTCTGGTATCGGTAACAAATTAAGTAATCCTGCCGGCACTTGGTGTTCTGCTTTCACTCGCTGACATGTCAAGCATTTAGCTATAAAATCCACAATATCCCTCTTCATACCGATCCACCAATAGTTCTGTCTCAAATCCCGGTACATCTTCGTACCACTGGGGTGATAAGCATACGTCGAATTATGGGCCTCCTCTAAAATCTGTCTCTTTAACTCATCATCAGCATGAACATACAATCGTGTCCCATGCCTTAAATTACCATCTTCATCCATAATAAAGAGGGTTATCTTACCCGTCTGCACCTTCTGTAACTGCTTTTGGTATTCCGTATCACTAACTGCCCCCTTCTGAATCCAGTCTGTTAACATTGGCTTCACTTCCATCTGCAACTGCGCCAGAATAAAGTCAGGCTGCATCATCAAAGTAGCATTCAATTGTTGCATCTCGTAAACCATCATCAATAAAGATTACCGTAATCCAGCGAACATCTTCCGACTCAAAGCATCAATAACTGAATTAGCTTTCCCTGGGTAATAATCGATCACATAATCATAATCTTTGATGAGCTCAATCTAGCGTCTCCGCTTCAAGTTCAACTCCTTTTATGTACCCAAATACTTCAGACTCTTGTGATCTATGTACACATAGCAGAGCTCGCCATACAAGTAATGTCGCCAGATCTTAAGTGTGAAAACAATCATCGCCAACTCCAAATCATGCATAGGATAGTTCCTCTCATGCGGCTTCAATTACTCGAGGCATACGCAATCACCTTACGATCCTGCATAAGAACACATCCTAAACCATTCAATGATGCATCACTGTAAATCACATATGCTTGACCTGAAGTGGGTAGCGTAAGAACTGGAGCTCGTGTCAAACATTCTTTCAACTGCTCAAAACTCCTCTAACATTCCTCTTACCAGATAAAAGGAACATCCTTCTATAACAACGTCGTTAAGGGCAAAGTAATCATAGAGAATCCCTTAACAAATCTCCTATAATACCCAGCTAAACCCAAGAAACTGCAAACATCAATGACATTTTGAGGAATCTTCCAGTTAAGCACAGCTTCCACCTTGCTAGGATCCACTCTGATTCCCTCTGCAGAGATCACATGTCTCAAGAATGCTGCTTGATCAAGCCAAAACTCATACTTTGACAACTTCCCATACAACTGCTTCTCCCGCAGTCGTTCCAACACCAACCTTAAATGACGGTCATGCTCCTCTTGCATCTTAGAATACACGAGAATATCATCAATGAACATGACAACAAACTGGTCCAAATAATTAGTAAATACCATGTTCATTAATGCCATAAACGCCATAGGTTCATTCGTCAAACCAAACGGCATCACTAAAAACTCGTAATGCCCATACCGAGTCCTAAACACCGTCTTCGCCACACTACCTTCTTTCACCCAAAGTTTATGGTATCCCTATCTCAGGTCAATCTTAGAAAATACTGTCACACCCTTGAGCTGATAAAATAAATCATCAATACGCGGCAACAGGTACCGATTCTTAATTGTCACCTTGTTCAGCTGTCTGTAATCTATACACATTCGCATAGAACCATCCTTTTTCTTCATAAACAACACAGGTGAACCCCAGGGTGAAACACTCGGCCGAATAAAACCCTTCTCCAGTAACTCCTGCAGTTGCACCTTCAACTCATTCAACTCAATTGGTGCCATCCGATAAGGTGTTATGGATATCAGTTCCATGCCCGGTAACACCTCAATCTCAAACTCTACTTCCCTCTCTGGTGGTAACTCTGGTAATTCTTCCGAGAATACATCAGGGAAGTCACACACTGTAGGAATCTTTGTCAACAGTGCTCCCTTCTGTCTCCCATCAACCACATGTGCCAGTATCACCTCACAACCCTATAACAGTAACTTCCGCGCAGTTACAGCTGTCACTAACCTTGCTGTCACTGACGGCACGTTGCCCTTAACCAAAATCACCTCTTGTTCAGGATGCTAAAGGGTCACTATCTTCTACTGATAATTCATCACCGTACCATACTTGGCTAACCAATCCATCCCCAATATAATATCATACTCCCGGAATGGCATCTCCACAAGGTCAGACAGGAAACACATACCTTGAATAATTAAGAGACATCGTCTATACAGTCTGTTAACTACCACATCCCCTCCTATTGGGCTCAAAACCACGATCCCATAACTTAACCCCTCGCTTGAAATCTTAAGCAACTGAGCAAACTTGGTATCAATATAAGAATATGAAGAACCCAGATCAAATAACACCAAAGCATCATGATCAGAGAAGAAACATTACCGATAATCACATCTACAGCGTGCTACTCTTCACGGTGCACTAAATTATACACCTTGGCAGGAGCCCCAATAACCTGGTTCACAGACCCCTGATTAGCGCCACGTCCTCCACCATCTCAACCTCTCCCTCGGCCCTTGCCTCTCTCTGAACCCTGTGAACCCGTAGAGCTAGACCTCAGTTGCTGTTGCTACTGCTGCTGAGCCTCTCCCTTAGAAATAGTATGCACTGGCCCACCATACCGTTCAGGACACTCCCTAGCATAGTGACTAGCACCCCCACACATGAAGCATAAATTACCACCTACCCAACAAGCTCTATAGTGACTCCGACTGCATGTATGACATAGATACAGTCCGGTACCTGTACTACCACTGTAGGAAGTAGATCTCCTACTCTGTTCCTATTGGGGTAACATTGGCCTCACATCGATCGATCTAGAGGGAAAAGAACTCTGGAACTTGCCCCTCCTTGAAGAACTTGAGGAAGAGCTCGACCCCCTAAACGGCCTCCTCAGCGACTCCTGCTGAGCACTCTCCTCTAGCAGCGTGTGCTCCTGGTCCAGCGTATTAGCCATCAGGGTGGTGAAATCCTCATACCAAAAGCTCTGGACTAACGCTCTAATTCGAGGTGTCAAGCCCTGCTCGAACCGCTTACATCTCTCACGGCTGGATGTTAGAATATTAGTCGCATAATATATCAATCGAGTAAACTCCCTCTCATAATTTTCCACAGACATGTCCCCCTGCTTTAAGCTGAGGAACTCCTGTAACTTCTAATCAATATAAGCTGACGACACATACTTCTGATGAAACTCCCTTTAAAGGTCATCCCAAGTCAGCACTGGGGGATCAACCATGCTCAGTAGAATCGTCTTCTACCACTCATACACATCCTCTTGTAGCAGTGAGATGGCATATTCAAACTTTGCCATCTTAGGACACTTTAATTGATGCAACACCCTCTACGTCCACTCCAGCCACATCTCATCCACATAAGGGTCAGTAGTCCCAATGAAATCGGTGGCTCCATACGACTTTAGCTTAGTGAAGTCTAGCTTATACTCCTCTCTCCGCTCTACTGGATGTGGGGCTGGAACTGTAGGCAAGGCCTGACTCTGCATTTATAGAAAGCATAAGAACTGGGCAAATTGAGTTGCTATCAAATCAATAGTCGAAGCTTCAGCCTGCCTACCCACACAATCACCCTTCCCCGAGGAACTCTCTTGGGGATTAAAGTTACCCCTACTTTCCTCACCAATGTTATTCCCTCTATCAGACATCAAATCTACTCTGAAATACATAAACAAGGGCCCTACTGTTAGCAGTGGTAAGGGCAAGCAACACTCATCATAAGTAGCTTATTAATCATAGCAGTAGTCTTAAGAATCAGAATAAGAACGTATCAAGCTAAACCATAGCTCTGATACCACTAAAACATGTCACGCCCAGCCTATACCTGGAGTAACATGCTCCTGTAGAATACACAATGACCTTTCATATGGAAGACTGCCATGCATACTACAAGGGATACACTGTACATACATATACATCGTATGGGGATGTTATGCAAATGGTGGTGACAGAGTCGCAACACCAATTACACAACAATTATAAAATCTTCCCTGGACATACATCATGCAGTCAATCATTAGGGGCCTTAACGTAATAAGAGAATTAAAATTTATATACATATATTTGTATCGATCCATTGTATACAGAAGGGTTCTGACTAATTACAATAGTCCTTAACAAATCACCACCAAAATACAAATATCTACTGCCTCTATGACCTGTACAAGTTACAACAATAAGCTAAACAAAAAGAAGCACGCTCGGGTATCCCAAGACCACCTCGAGAATAGGATTGCTGCCAAATCTGACTCTCTGCTGACACGAGCAATCACTTCTCGGGCCCTCAACTGTAGGCCCATAACCTACGTCCATCAATTGATAAACGCTGAGTCGAAGACTCAGTGGTGCTAGTGTCACATAATCATAATATATAAACAACATACAGTTATGCCAACTATTAAACAAGCACATCCACATATAAATGCAATGTCATATCATGTATCCTCTCCTTTTATTTCCCTCTTTCTTTTCCATACTCTCACACTCCTTTGTTTTCCCGTCATTGTGCACAATGCTCTACCATGCTGGGTCCCTGTATGTACCGGTACTTAACTCCCGAAGGAGGGCATTTACTATCCGGGTCTTTAAACCCCTTTGTCTTTTAAACTATATGTCTCGAGACTCAACTCTCGTAGGAGGGCATTGTAATATATACGATTCCATTATGGAACCTTGTAATATATGACCCAACATGTCTTTTTCCTATTGTCTCTCGCTCTCTTTCTTTTATTTGTGATCCCTCATGTCGTATTCATGCCAACATGCAAGGTTATAGTGTAACATACCACATAAGGGATACCTTTCAAGCAAGCATTAAGCTTATGTTAGTAACAAGCAGAAACATACGGGAATTTAATTCCCAAGTATCATTTCCTAAGCCTTACTTGGCCTTGAAGCAAGAGAGAAAGCAAATAAAGCAACTAACACGAACTAGCACAAACCAGCATAAACCTGGGATAAGCTACTTCTAGCACCTAATCCGTAGACCACTCACTAAACTCTCTTCTTCAAGCCCTCACATCAAAAAAGAAATAAGGTAGGCTAAATTCTACTGATTAGAAACGTTTAGAAGAGTGAGGAACAAAAGAAAGTCAAAGGAAGGTCAAAACTTATCCTGTTTTAAAAAGGCACTTTTAAGTCGCGTACGACCGTTCCAAACTTTGTAATCCCATACCAAATTAAAAGTCCTGATGCCCTATTTTCCTACAAGAAATGGTATGACCGTACAGTCTATTGGTATGCCCGTACCGTCTCTAGGAACTCCAAACCCCTCATCCCCCAAACTCGGTACGCTTATACGGATATCCATACGCTCGTACCGCCACCTACAAATCCAAGACATGTGCCATCCGAAGCTTTACACACCCGGTACCTGCTTAAAACACTTCCAAACCCAACCTAAATGCATAGAATAGTTATCCTTCATCCAACAAAGAAGTCACGCTTCCCAATAAGGTGACAACATCACAATACACAGTTAGAATCAATATCCCACATTTATACATACATACATACATACATACATACATATATACATACATACATCATTGTATAACAAAACACATACGCATACATACCCCTATACGTAAACCAGACACGTTACTCACGTAAGTGTGACATCATATATTAGTATTGCTTCATATAGTGTGTAAGTATTTTTTTCACTTATATGTTATGATACTTCTTTTTTTAAAAAATATTTCCAATTTTTGTTACTGCATCCTTATTTTCTTGATTAGTTATGTTTCTTATTTGTAGGATGTTAAAGCATTTGAAGATAGTCGACATTTTAACTCCAAGCAATATTAAAAAGGATAAAAGTCATGAAGTTAGAGCAATTTCAACTGATAAATTAATGCAATCAGGACCTAAATACATAACTTCTATAACTCTTAAAATGTTGAAGAACATTATAAGAAAAAGAATGCATTATGATAAGAAAAGTTTGAAGGAGAATCAATGGCCAACTTCACATCACCATTCACAAAAAGAACATCAATAAAGTTATAAGAATTAGCCTTTATTTGGACAATTGCAATAATCTAATTCTAATAATCGTTCAACATTTGACCAGTTGCCATAATCAACATCATCTAACGATCAATCATCATCTTAGTAATTGTAACAATCAAATTTACAACATCATTTCTTTTTTGAGCCATTGCCCTAAGAAAATTTAGAAAATCATTCCCATTTTCAGCCATTACCTTAAGAAAATTCAAAAAATCATTCTCTATTTGAGTCATTGCCCTCATTTGCAAGTTGGCTATTAATCTACAAGTAACCAACAACCAGTAGATCCATCACTTGAAGATACATATGATGAAGTAGGAAATGAAGATCCTATGAATGATGCTTACTATGATGATTTAGATGTGCTACATAATGAAGATTTGAACATGATGATATTGTTTATTTTTTTTAGGTTGGATAACTTATCTACAATGTACTCATGGGATTGCATATTATATAAATTATTATTATCCTTTTTAGATAATGAAGGGAATATTCGTAAGAAATGGGGTCTGACTCATATTAAGGATATATGGAGTTTAGCAATAAGTCATAAAATCATAGTTCATTTTAATGACCTTAGCTAACCAATTAAGAAGGGAGGAGACATGATAGAAGGGTGGCTTGGGACTCTTGTACGAAGGCATAAGCTTTATCTAATTGATAAATTTGATTGGAGATGAATATCTAATTCAATTAAGGATTAACTTGTTAGGTAGCTACAAATACAAATACTTTATTGCAAGATTTTACTAAAAGTTAATTAATGTATATTATTCTCATGTTTATGTTCTAGTAAAAGTTTTCTCTTCTATAAAATTCAAAAATCAAGAGATGGGTGTTAGATTCAATATGCAACAAGTAGAAAATGTATATGCATGAGTTAAAGTGTAAGTGTTTCTTACCTAATCAAATTGAAGCTCAAATTGCACAAGTATCTTTGCTTGGAGTCGAATGGCTTACATAAAGGAAAGGACATGTAAGTTTTTAGTTCAACAAATAGAGTAAGGTAAGTTACATTATCATTTCTTTAAGATATATATAAGATTATAGTTTATGAAAATTATTACTCTTATAGTTAAGTAGTAATAAAGGAAAGAAGGCATGTTCTATGCAATGTACTCCTCATACAACTAGTTCTAAAACCTTCGCAATGAAAAAGGATGATGTGAGAGTAGCACATCTCGGACGCTGGGAATGCTGCACGCTGTTTGGCGTGAAATGCCGTGGTGCTTGCTCTCAAAAGCTTAGACCCCTGAAGTACTACAAGAACTAGACAGATCGCGTCGAGAAAATGTTATGGAGTCGCCACCCGGCTTATTTAACCAACTCAATTGAGCAATTAAACAAACCAGGAAAAAGTAAACCCGAGCCTTCCTGTGTTGGAAAGCAGCCCGAATTTCTTCAGAGTTGGGTT
>CANYBF010201227.1:0-25539 GCA_948192965.1 Dalechampia spathulata
GGCAGTACATCAAACATGGATATATTATAAACTTGTAATAATGTGTGAATAAATATGATGCTAAATATGGTTTGTATGAAATAAGGAATGTTTATAAACCCAGGGATCTAAATGATATAAATTTGTTATTAAAAAAAAAAATAATTTCCCGCACTAATTAAGAATGTATGGAATCCCTTGTTGGATGATTATTAATTTTCTTAATGGGAATTGGTAATAATTTGACGGGAGCATGTTACGCAGCCAGAAGACGTGATAATTAAAACTATAAAACATGTAAATACCCAATAACCATTCCATAAATATATATACAATTAAGTATAAGAAAACATATCTTAAGTAATGGCTAACTCCCTTATACTTAGATATTATAGTCCTCATTGTATATGACCAAAATGAAACATAGTAGATAAGGAACAAAAAGCATGGGGAAAAACATAAGGGCTATGAATTAGCTAGAAAGAAAACTGTATAAAATAAAGTATATATGATGTAAAAAGGAAAATGAAAAAAATAACTATGACGAATAAAGTGCATACAAACAAACAATTAAAGAAAACAACAAAAACTAGCAAGAAGGAGTTTAAAGAATAAAGAATGAAGTTATATTTAAAGTATATGATTATTCTTAATTTTAGTTCTATGGTGGTGATCCTAGCATTCTAGGTAAAAAGGGAAGTTTGAATGATAATGATTAATTGTTGGATAAGATCAATATTCTAAAAAAGATAAGAGTGATTAATTGATTATATTAAGGAATTGTTAAATGATTTACTTGATTAAGTGAAGGTTTTATGGGAGTTAAGGAAGGTGGAGAAGGTCAAAGTCATTAGAAAAATATTCTTTATAAAATAAGATATCCAACTGATCCTTACAAATGACTTGGGGAGGAGAGAATTGTCACGTCCACACATTTAGCATATTTTGATGCATTAATCATATATGAGATAAAATAAATTAAGCATACTTCAAAATGGGAATGAATGTTTAATAATGATAAAGTATGAAAAGTTGATGAAAGAAAAGTATTTTTAAAGTAAATGTTACATAGGAAGTATTTAATGTGCTTAAATGAGGCTATTAGAAAATGCCTTTTATATTGCGTAAGGCGTTGCTTGTGATGAATGCTTGATGAATTTTTAGTGAATATGTTTCTATGTGTATTTAGATAAAGGTATACATGCATATTATGGCTTGGTATATTTATTGAATATTAATTTGTACCTATATTATGAATTGGTGATTTATATGAATGTTGCATGGATGATTATTATTGCCTAATTGAATACAATGGAATGATAGTTTAATACCTAATTTATAAGTATATTATGTATATATATATGTATAAGTATGTATATGTATTAGTATGGAATGTTGAGGCTATGTGACGGCTTTTGATTGGTGGTGGGGGGGGGGTGGGGATCGAAGAAAAGTCAAAGAAGTAGGCTTAAATTTGCATTTTTCTTCCTTTCTTCTTTGAATAATAAATGAAATGGTTTTTCCTCTTCCAAACATTAAAATCAAAAACTTTATTTTCTTCCTCTCTTCCTTAAGCTTGAAAACAAAAAATCTTTAGGGCTTGGAGCTAAAGGTAAGTAGAAACATGAATTTTAGCTGATTACTGCCCTTTTCTCTTCTTATGTATGATCTTCTCTTTTAGCATGGCTTTTTCTTGATATTTCCTTCATAATTGAGCATGTCTTATGTATGGATATATGGGTTCTAGATTATATGTATATTGCTCGGGTTTGATAAGGGGAAATGATGTAGAAGTCGAACATAAGTGATTAATGTAGACTGGTTATGGTTTTGTTGTGCATGTGTGTTTGTGGCTTGAGTTTGGGTTGCTGTCCTAGGTTAGAACATGTACTGTTCATGGCTGTTAGAATAAAATTTTGATGATATGGTATCTTGTGTGTAATTTGGTGATTGAATAATATACTTTAGAGGTGGTAAAGTGATGTTCTACATGAAGTTCCACTTAGAGCTCTTAATTGGCAGCATTCTCCTTTTTTATACCTTTATGGATATGTGTGCATGTGGACCTAAATTATGGTATGGAATACTTGTTTTAAATGTTAAGAGGTTATATGTGTATTTTGACATCAATCCATGATGGTTTAAAGCATGAGGATATCAAGTTACTAGTTAAAGGATAACATTTAGGCTCATATTACTATGATACTTATACTTTAAGATAAAGCTTATGTATGAGATTAAGAACTGCTTAAAATGATTTGGTATGAATGTGTAACATGTATAATGATGTATTGTGTGGTTAGGTTGGAAATGACAAATAAGGTTTTTGTCACGTCTTTTGACTGCGTAACATACTCCCGTAGTATGATTATTAATTCTCTATTCAGAAAAGTAATAATCATTCTACAAAGGATTCCACACATTCTTAATTAAGTGTGTAAATTTTTTTTTTATATATTCAATCTTATTACTAAAATCCAATTCATTTAACACTTCCAGGTTTAACATACATTCATACTTAAGTCATTACCATATTAACATTATTGTTATGCACACATTATTATTTTTCATATTTAAAAGTCATCGTACATTTTTAATTATTACGTATTCATAATGAATGGTGATGTAGTTATTTGGAAGAGTTTGAAATAGGAGACCATAGTAGATTATATGATGGAGGTAGAGTAAATAGCTGTATCTGACGCATCAAAGGAGGCTGTGTGGATAAGGAAGTTCATTCATGAACTTGGTGTGGTTCCTTGTAGTGCAAAAGTTATTCCTCTGTTATGTGATAATAATGGAGCAATAGCCTAAGCAAAGGAGCTTAGGTCTCACCAAAAGAGTAAACATGTACTCAGAAGATACCATTTGATTAGGGAGATCATTGGTAGAGGAGAAGTAGAGGTTAATAGAGATCATTCAAAGCAAAACATAATGGACCCTCTCACTAAGGCATGTAACTTCCATGGGATTGAAGTTTATGTATGATTGGCTCTAGCGCAAGTAAGAGTTTGTTAGTGTATGCTCTAAAGCATCATGTTTTATTATAATTTAATATTGAATGATTTATCAATAAAAGACATTATTCATTATTTAATTTGCTTGAAAGGTTATTAACTAAATATAGAATTCCAAGATATTGGAACAGTACAAAGGAATTCATAAAGAGTTTATGAAATGAGATTCTTATTGTATGCAAATGTCTAATATTTAAATTATCCCTGATCAATGTATTAATAAGAATGGATATTATTAATGCGGTTAAGATCAGCACATGTTATACTTCCTTAAGGGATGATTCTTAATCATCATGATAAGGGTTATCTAAAATGAACATGTGGATGAGCAGTTTGGGACTGACTCATTAGAAACCTTGCCAATGAGATTTCATATGGATGATTAATCTATGTTTGTGAAGTATATCTCACTCATATCAGTAGTGCAAGTATCCTTAAGACTTGAGATAACAAGGTTATCTTAATTATGGATCACTATGTTTTGATTCCTATGTTTTATTCCTCCATAGAAGGCATTCATAACTTGGAGGTTAGATATAGTGTGAAGTAGTTGAATGAATTTGTTTATTAATAAAGGATTTACCACCCCAGATTAAATGTAGAGGTTTTATCTCATTGATTCATGTAATATTCTTTATTCGAGAATCTCTGGCCAAAGTAGAATGCCCACTAATGAATGATTTTCATAAGGGAGTTTTAGGAATAAATATTATGGTACATGAAACATGAAATTTAGGGCACGATCTAATACACTTGATTATGCATTGAGTTGATATTATTGCATACTCAAACCTAAATGAGATAGTGAATGGTGAAAGGAGTTTATTGCATGAAATTTAATATAGAAGGGTTGTAGTCAAACTAATGACCTTTTAACATTTAAGTAGTCATGATGTGTGATTAGATACCACTCTTGATTTACATATTATTTTATTAAATGAAGTTTAATAATATGTTCATATGTTGCTAATATGTCAAGAACCAAAAAGGTCGCACAGTAAAAGTAAGAGGAATGATAATCATAGATGGATGTTGATAAAATAATGTTTTATGGTTATGAGATAGCTTGTATTTTTCATATATATTAGAAAGATCATGAAAAGAGCTTCGATTTGATACCAAGATCACTGAAATCTGATGAGTAGAACTCAAGATAGAAGTGATTTAAGATGGCATGTTCTACATGCATGGTATATGCGGATTTGGACGAAATTAAAGTAATTAATAGTCAATATATGATTATCACATGACTTATTCATGTGTGATGAATTAAAGGAAGTGTACATGATTGTCATGTGCTTCTGGAGGGATTTTAAGTCATGCATATGCAAGTCATATGCCTGAAGCATGTGACATGCATATGCTTTTGACTTAAGTAACCTAAAACCTAATTAGGTTTTTCTAAGTTATCTGACATAACTTTTAGGGTTACTAGAATAAGGAATTTAGGTTGTATCCTTCCTCCATTGGTTTCAAGTAATTAGAAGCTCAAGAATAAGAAGATTAATTTGGATTTTTGATGGAAGATCAATAAGAAGAAACCAAATTCATCTTTCTCTTCATCCATTCCTTTTTCTATTTTGTTTTACTAGTCTCTAAATAAAACTTATAATTTTGATTACTAATCATTCCATTGCTTGTATGGATAGTTTAGAGATCCTCTACCTTGGGGATTGATAAGTTTGCTATAAAGAAAGAAGGAGATTTACTTAAAAGTGAGTTTTTCAATCTCTTCTTTGATAATCTTCTCTGTATTTGATGTATTCTATGAATAGAATTGCTAGATCCATTGTAAAAGATGTTTTTAAAATGTTTTAAATTATATCTTCCACTATTAAACACATTTTCATAATCCAACAGCATTACCTCTTTAACCTAACGATCCTACAACCACCTTGGTCAAGGAAACCATTATTGCTCTATCTAGCCCTAGAGGAGAAATCAGTGGGAGCTACAGTTGCTTAGGAGAATGAAGCTAGGATTGAGCATGCCATGTATTATTTGAGTAAGAAACTATTGCCAGTAGAGTGCTAGTATAACAATATTGAGAAGATGTGCATGGTTATGGTTTGGGTCACTAAAAAGCTTAGATATTATTTTTAATCATATTAAGTTTAGGCGATCTCCAAGGTCGATCCTATGAAGTACTTGTATGAGGCTCCTTTACTGATATAGAAGCTTTCCAGGTGGCTAATCCTGTTATCTAAGTTTGATGTACAGTACATCACTACGAAGGTGATCAAAGGTAAAGCGATTATTGAATTCTTAGCATCCAGGCCAATGGATGACTTTGAGACTTTTGAACTGGGTTTCCCAAATAAGCATCTAAAGGTAATTGATGTCTAAAAATGGTAGTTTCACTTCAATGACATAGTCAATAAGAGAGGTGTAGGAATGGGAGTTGTGTTGGTTACTCTTAAAGGTGAACTAATTATGCTTTCAAAATAGTTAAGCTTCCCAGTCACTAATTATATGGCTGAGTATGAAGCATGTTTATTTGGGCTTGAAGTATTATTGATGATTAGTGCCTAAGACATTGAGGTTTTTGGTGATTCAATGTTGGTCATTCACCAATCTACATTTGAGTGAGATATTAGAAAAAAAAGGCTTAAGCCTTACGTTGAATACAAGAAGCTCATGGTTTGTAATTTTAGTTCATACAAATTCATCATACTCCACAAGATGAGAATTAGATGGCTAATGCTTTAACGACACTAGCTTCAGTGTATGAGTGATCTTAGTGTTAGATTTAACCAGTGATCATTAAATAATTAAAGATCACCTGCTATGAGGGAGCACACGTTATGGTGCTAGGCTAGCAAGATAAGACTCCATGGTATGCTGATATTATGAACTTTTGAAGAATTAATGCTTATCCAAAAGAAGCTAATAAGATAAATAAGTTGGCTTTATGGAGGCTAGCAACCAATTTTACATGGCATTAGGGTGCTCTCTATAGAAGAATAGTTAATGGTTTACAACTTTAATGTATATCAAGGAAGGAGATTGAAATATTTTTGCAAATAATGCACGCTGGTACCTGTAGACACCATATAAATGAATTTGCTCTGTACATAAAGATATTGCACTAAGGTTATTTTTTAGCTTACTATAGAGATAGACTGCATACAATTTATACAGTAATTTCATGAATATTAGATTCATAGAGATCCAAGTCACATCCCACCATTGAATTGCAAAATTTGACTACATTATGGCCTTTTTCAACTTGAGGAATTGACATCATAGGTGAGATACATCCTAATGCTTCTAATGGGCATCAATACATATTGGTGGCTATTGACTACTTCTATAAGTGGGTGGAGGTAGAATCCTACAATAAATTGGGGGTAAAGCAGGTTGTCAAGTTTATAGAGAAGAGTCTCATATGTCGATATAGGGTCTCATATCACTTGGTGTTGGATAATAGAGTACAATTCTAGGTCCAAGTGTTTGATTTACTAAATAGATATGGGATCGAGCATCATCAATCTTCTCCATATTATCCTTAAGTAATAAAGCAGTCGAAATGACCAATAAAATCATCAAGAAGATCTTGGCTAAGAAAGTATGGACTTATCATGATTCACATGAGGAGTTGCCATTCACTTTATGGGGTTATAGAATTACTATATAAAGAGTCCTACGAGTGCTACCCCATTATAGACCCTGACTTTTTACCTGCGCACTGCAATTTCAGGTTTCCTTTAATTTAGCTTGGTGCAGGTCCCTGATGTCAATCTTAATTTGCATACATGCCTTTTAGCCTCTCATGAGTGCTTTAGACATGCGAAGCATGTTACATTTTGATTATGGAAAGTGGAGCATATAACATATATTTTCTAATATGTGGAGCACATAAGGCTACATGATGCATATGTTTAAAAAATATATGCATGGTGTATAGCCTTTTCCCATGCAAATCTAATATGCTCCATATGTCACCATGCATTTAGGGTATATTTGATGCTTATTGAGCATGGGGTGAACATCCCAATGTGCCCCTATTAGGCAGTGTACATAGTTGGATTTTTATATACTGGGCAATACTACTACATGCTATGGTATAGCTTTTTCTAGGCTATATGTTGCACATATAGCATTATATGTTGCACATATAGCACTATATGTTGTGCATATCCAATGTCATTTCATAAAATCCTATTTTTTTTATTACTTTTAATAACTAATGACCGTCACTTATAAATATGAGCCATATGTTTGTAGGAAATACGTCCAAAAATTAATGAATTTTACCTAAACTCGATCAAATTAATCACTCACTTAATTAAGCACTTAATCCTACTTTAAATCCTTAATCACGTTTTAGAATCAAGTTTTGGAAGCTAATCTCTTGGCGAGTGTGGAATGCCTTTTCCTCTTTTAGTTTTCTCTTAATTTCATATTAGGTTTATGATTTTTGCTTTGTTTTTCATTGATTAGCTTTAATCATGAATGTAACTATAGAATTCATAGCTCTCCCATAGCTTGAATGATATGTGATAGTCATATATTTGTTGAAATTTATGATTTGATTCGTATTTTAGCCTGAAAAATCAATTTGCTTTGATTTATGTATGCTATATGCTACCCACAACCATTTATATGCACCATATATAGCTTATATGTAGCATACATCATGCTATGTGTGGCACATATAGTTATCAATTTTCTCTGATTTTCATTTATTTTCACTTGATTTACCTTGTTTTTTTATGATTATCAAAGTTTTTAATAGCATTAGTGGTTTCACAATAACCCTAATGATTTGAATTCATCATACATTGATCCAACATGATTAATTTTGGCTCCAAAATTAATTTTCAAGTTAAATGCATATTTAATTTGTTGATTATTGCAATTGATGTGATTGGATATGTTTTCCATCTCTAATTGATACTTGAATGATGTTCGAGTCCTCCAATTTTATTATGCTATTATCGATTTGTGTTGATTTTACCATTAAATTAATTAATTCTCTTGTTTTCTCAATTAAATTCCATTTTAATTATGTTTTAATTTTATAAGTTGACATGTATAGCCTAATTAAACATTGATTCATTTATAAGTGATGCCACATGTGATATTAGAATCTTCCAGTTAAGCTTTTCATGATCCAACTCGTGTTTGTTGTTGCATTTTCATGAGTGTTATCATTACATTCATTGGACTTTGGCCTTTGATTCATGCTTTTACATGGCATAGAATTGGTCAATCATATCCAACATCTCATTTGTTGCCTAATAATTATTTTGCTTGTTTGCATTTTCCATTCGTACATTTTGGCTCATGCTGCCTAAGGTTGTTTTCCTAAGTGGAGGAGATGTTGCTTAACAACTCAAAATTTTGTACTGTTGAAGATCTTTTGTAATAGAATAGACATCTATTTTATTTAGCTCTTCTCCTGATATGTATGATTTAGCTTTATTTCATCGTTTATCCCTCTATCTTTCTCGATCCCTTTCATTAGGCCATTATTAATTTTCATTCATACTACCATGCCTTATTATGTTGATATGCTTATTTTATCATTGTTATATGATGTATGCTATGCCATGTCATCTTTCACATGTCATGCTTATGTTATATCCTTTTCACATGTCATGCTTTTATCATGTCATTTCATATTATGGGTGGGGCTTTCACCATGACCTAAAGGGAGGCTTACGACGCATGGACAGGGGGCCTACTTAGAGCGAAAATGCATTCTTCACAAGGGGCTACCTCAGAAATAAGACAGACTTAAAAGAATTGTAAAATGGATTCATCAGTGGATGGTTTCGAATTTAGTTCAACCAACCCATAGCATGAATGTTAAGTCAAATCCTTTAGAGATGGGTTTGGGTGGTGAAGATCTATTCCCTTAGAGTTTCAAGTTCAATTTTACCATTCTAGTTGAGTTAATTGTTCTAGGAAGGCAAGCATTCATAAGCATGCAATGCGGTATAAGATGGCAGTAATCATGGCAAATATGATATGGCAATCATGGCATGGCATCATGATATGACAATCATGATGAATGAAAACATGGCATATACATGATATGTGAGATGACATGACATAAGCATGATATGTGGAATGACATGGCATAAGCATGACATGTGAGATGAGATGAGATGACATAGGCATGACATATGAAAAATGACATGGCATAAGTATGACATGTAAGATGACATGTCATAGGCATGACATGTGAGAGATGACATGGCATGAGCATGAAATGTAAAATGACATAACATAGGCATGACATGTAAGATGATATGACAGAAGCATGAAATATGAGATGACATGGCATAAGCATGATATGTGAGATGACATGGTATGAGCATGACATGTGAGATGATATGGCATAAGCATGACATATGAGATGACATGTTATAGGCATGACATATGAGATGACATGGCATAACATAAATCATATAGCAATGATAAAATCAGCATAACATCATGAATGAAAAGCAATAATAATGGTCTGAAGAAATGGATCGATGAAGATAATGGAATACATGATAAAATAAAGCTAAATCATACATCTCATCCACTTAGGAAAATGCCTTGGGTAGTATGAACCAAAAATGCATTGCAAAATAGATAAATAATCATTAGTGGTAAAGAAAATTTGGGACTAGATTGACCAATTCAATACCATATAAAAGCATGAATCAAAGGCTAAAGTCCAATGAATGTAATGGTAATTATCATGAAAATGCAACAATTAACATGAGTCTGATCATGAAAATCATGAGAAATAATCAATTTTAGCCAAAATTAATCAATAGCATAACTGAAAGATTCTAAGATCACATGTAGCATCATATAGAAACAAATTAACATCTAATTAAGCTAAACATATCAAGAGATAAATAAATCATAATTAAAATGGCATTAATTGAGAAAATAAGCAAATCAGATGATTTAATGGTAAAATTAAATGGAAACAATCATGGCATAATGAATTGGAGAACTCTAACATCATTCACATATCAATCAAAGATAGGAAACACATTCAACTCAAGCTAATCATATTAATCACCATAAATCAACAAATTAAATAAGCATTTAACTTGAAAAATTAAATTTGAAGCCAAAATTAATGATGTAGGATCAATGGATGATGAATTCAAATCATTACAGTTATTGTGAAACCACTAATGCTACTAAAAACTTTGATAGGCATCAAAAACCAATTAAAACAAGTGAAAAATAAATGAAAAACTTGAATTTTTGGGAAATCTAGCAACTATTTGCACCACACATAGGCTATAGTATATTATGCATAGCACATATCATGCAAAAAAATGAAGGAAATGTATTTTTAAGTAAAAACATGAAATGAATCATAAATCTCAGCAGATATATATGATTGTTATAGTTCATTTAAGCTACATAGGAGCATTAAATGCTACTGTTACATTCATGATTATAACCAATCAATGAAAAATAAAGCGAAATCATAAAACCCACAAAGAAAATGAAGAAAAAAATGAGAAGAGGATAGGCATTCAAAGCTCACTAAGTAATTAGCGTCTAAAATCTTGATTCTAAACATGATTAGGGATTTTAAGAGGACTAATTAGTCATTAATCCTAAATTAATTACTTAATTAAGTGTGATGTGATTTTGGTAAAGTTTGGGTAGATTTAATGAATTTTGGACCTCTTTTCCATAAATACAAGGCATATATTTATAGGAAAGGGTTATGGGTTATCAAAGAATTGATAAACAATATGGGATTCCTAAAAATTATAAACCATATACGCAACATATAGCCCAATGAAAGGCTATATGTGTAGCATGTAGGAGTGTATGCTTAGCATGATGCATTTTTTACTTATGTATGCCACCTAATATGAAAGCATTATAATGTTCACCATATGTCAAACAAGCACCATTTATGGCATAAATGCATAAGGACACATAGAGCATATTAGATTTGCATGGGAAAAGGCCACATACCATGCATATATTTTCAAAACATGCATAGCATGTAGCACTATATGCTCCATATATCAGAAAATAAATGTTATATGTCTAATGCACTCAAGGGAGGTTAAAAGGCATGTGTGCAAATAAGGGTTGACATTGGGGACCTCTACCAAGGTGAATTGAAGAAAACTAGAAGTTGTAGTGTATGGGTGAAAAGTTAAGGTCAATAATTTACCCCCTGATTATGATCACTTTGAGGTGACACAAGCAAAAGTCATCAAAATGAGGCCTAATCATCACATGAATTTTCACAAAAAAGCATAGAAAATACATGATCGATGCTCGTGCTGAGGCTTGTAGGATGCTTATGATAAGGCTTGTAACATGCTCATGCTGAGGTTTGTAACATGCTTGTATTAAGGATTGCAACTCCATAAGGGAAAATCAGGATCCACTAGGGATAAATGAACTGTGATGCTCATGTTAAGGCTTATAACTCTATGGGCAGGAACATATAATCCAATACTACTATTAGGAGCCTAATGCGTAGGCAAGGCAATCAATGTTGATCGAATAATGCTCATGTTAAGGCTTGCAACCCAACTGAGGAATAAAACATGACCCATTAAGAGTCTGGTGCTTAGGTGAGGTGATCAATATTAATTAAGTGCTCATGATGAGGCTTGCAACCCAATTATGCCACTAGGAGTCTGGTGCTTGAGTGAGGTGATCAATGTTGATCAAGTCAACTACTGAGCTCATGGCTTTGCTGCGAGGCTCAAAAATACCTGAAGATTGGGTTCAAATACTTACTGTTAGGGTTTAGGAGTCAAATTCTTGATCTCATGATCACTACTGGATCGGGTGGTCAACTATGGAACTTGGATGATCAACTGTTGGATCAGGGTTGAACAGATGTTGGTTCTAAGGTGATCTATTATTAGATCTATGCCCATGCCATCAAATATATGTCTGATATCTTTAAAGATAGTATTTAGGATCCACTGCTAGAATATGACACTATCTGGTTAAAGACTTGAGCAAAACTGATCTTCTACTAGATCAATTTCCTTTCTATACTAGACATAGAAAAGCAATTTATCAATGAAATTAGTATTAAAATAGTCTAGGGAAAATACCTAAATTTTTGAGTATCAGACTGCTACATTCTACCTTATTTTCTGTATTTTTTAGATGTTACGGGTCATGAAAATTGAACTTGCTAGAGAAAAAGTACTCCAAAAATTCTAAAATTTTGTAAGAAGTCTAATTCCATGAGTGTCTTTATGAGCATATAGTGCACATTAACAAAGCGTTATGGAGGTTGATGCATGTTAGTGAAAATTGCTATGTGTGGAGCATATAACACAATATGCCACACACATCACATAAAAACCACATACCTCTAAGCTTCCAATTTGAAAATCACTCTTCCTCCATACCCAAAACTTATTTTCTCTCAACTCCAACACTCAAAATTCATCACTTCTTCAAAAATGGCTGGAATTAAGATGCAAACAACACCTCAAGACATGAAATCCATCTTGAGTTATGCTCTAATCAAACATACCACTTGTGACCCCTAGTATGAAGCTTCCTACAATGAATTAATTATTGAGATGTTTTCCATAGACTCTCATAGGTCCCAAGCTCCTTTTGAGAAGGTAAGTTTCTCATGTTTTGGTTTGATTTTTTGATTTTTCAAAAGTTGAGTTTTGATGCATTTTTGGTGTGTTTAAGCTAATATTTGGCTTGGATTTGGTGGTAAACTTATGCTAGGCTTAGGATTACATATGGTTATCAAAAGGATTCAAGAAAAATTTACAATTTTCAAAATGGGTGAAACTATATGCTATGCATATAGCACTATGTGCGCTATACATAGTCTATATGTAGTACACATAACGTTATGTTCTATGCATATAGTAAAGTGAATTTGGTCAAAAGTGAGGCTTTTCAGTGTTTCCACTAAGGATTGGCCAGTTTAGGCATTCATATGCATGAATAAGTGAATTTTAGGGTTGAAGGAAGAACTCTAGACCCTTAAATACAATCTGTAGTTTATAAATTTAGTCTAAAAGCTAACCTAAATTTTTATAACTTGCAGAGAGAGAGGACCATTGTTAAATCTTGTAGCATCCAATGATTTTATAAGTGATACTCATAATTACCATGAGAGGTTCGTGTTAGAGTTAGCCAAAGCTGCTTTAACCAGTATATCTCTTGCTTCACCTACCTTGAGAAGAGATGTAATAGATTTATCATCATTGCTATGGTAGAGCAATGGTTAAACTCTACTCATACCTTCCATCTGCTAATAAGGGAGATAGCTATTACCTTGGGGATCTTCATTGGGATCATAAGTTAGAGTGCTTTAGATTGCCTATCCATTTTGATGCCAGGCTGATATCACCATATTGGCTATACGATGCTATCTTTAGTCTATTAGGAATCTTGGTTAACATGAAAGGAGGACATAACATATCCTATAACTATCTCTAAAAGGCAGTTTTGACAAAGATGCTAGCAGGACAATCTCTATTAAGCAGTATACCCATAGCTTACTAGTATACATGTTGGGGTGCATGTTGTTCAATGAAACAAGGGATAATGTCCATATGTCAATGTTATAGGTCTTATGTGACTTGGAAACCATCGGCAGATTAGACTGGGGTAGTGCTAACCTAACCCATTCTATGTAAAGGGTAGATCTCTGCATTCTGTAATTAATTCATCGGCTATTGGCAAGTTATTGAGGTAAGTATAATTCTATTGATTCTGGAACTGCTATGACTTTTATCAAGTATATTTCTCACTGTGTATGTTAATCTTGCAGATCATGGCTTACTAGTTTGGGTTTCTCCTAGAGCTCGAGATTTGACATTGATTGCCATTAGGCTTCTTGTGCATGTAAGCATGGTGTGTGTCTCGTCAAAGACTCGGTTACACCATGGATGAGTTAAGAGAGCATCTCAATGATATGACTTTGGATGAGGTAAAGAAAATATTAACATAAAATTGAATTGAACTAGTTTAAAGGATACATTAATATGCATCTAATTATTATTGTTATTTGTTGTTTAGAATAGATATGCCCCTATTTCTAGAGTAATTGTTATTGGAGTGTCACATGCTATTGGAGAGCTTAAAGTGTCAACTCTTCTATTTAAGCGAGCCTGTTATCGACTGGTAGTTTGGACTAGAGGGACATGTAGAGCTTATTACGCCACTGTGAGCTATGTTTTGGGCTTCCTATAGTAACACAAACCCAAAGGTGATTACTATTTTGACTACCATTCCTAGGCAAGAGCACCTATAAGAGTCATCGATGGCCTACCAGACTTTCATCCAGATGCAGCTAATGGTGCTTGTTGACCTATCTACATGCAGAGGCTAGCATGATAAGGTGAGTGGATCTAGCGGCAAACCTGAAAATTCTAGCAATAGAGGTGGACACCGTGGTTCTTCAATTGTTAATAATTCACAAGGTGGCAGCACCTTAAAGAGATCACGTAGTGCTATGTCTGGAGCAATACCACTAAGACTAGAGCCTAGTAGTCCAGATGTGGCCCTTGGATATGAGCATTCTTAGGGCTTTATTGATGGTTAGCTAATGTAGCCTCTAAACCCACTGATCTACACATATGATGAGCTAGGCCACTCGTATAAGACATCCTTCCCGATGTCAACAAGGGATGAGATTGAGTTCAAACCACCAAATGCCACTCATGTGAGTAAATAAAGTACATTAGCATGTTGCTAATTTTGCTAACCTAACATATATTTGACCTGTACAGGGGCCTCAGGATGCTATAGCTAACACTATAAGGTTATTGACAGGACTACACAACTATCATAGTTTTGAGATGCAAGACATCTAAGTAATCACCTATCATGATTATGTTCATGATGTATATGCATGGATATATGACCTATATGTCTATATGATTGTGTTAATATAGATAAGTTGGTACTTAAAGTTATAAGAGTGAGATCACTATGCCTAATTGACTAAGTAGATAAGTAGAGAGATCACCTAGTTGGCAGCACTCCAGGAGCAATACAACATCGAGGTCCCTGATAGTCCTATTCTAGATGAGGAGCAATCAGGAGATGACAACGCCTAGAGCAAACATGACATCTGATTCCATATGCATGGTTAAAACTCTATAGTTTCTCTATTAGGACAAGATAGAGTAGTGTAGCCTGGCGTGAAGGCCTAATGCACACATGCTATGGTGTATGAACACTGAGGAATGTTGATGGCTCAAACTCTATATATTTTAGATTTGATAGTGAAACCTAAAATGCTACTATTGTTATTCTTTTGCAAGAATATCATGCATTATGCTTCTCTATCAAAACATAACCTATTTGTTCTTCCATGCAAGAATAGACAATGACTCAGCAATTACTCTTTGTTTTCTGTACCATCTCTCGCTAGTAGACTAAGCAAGTTTAGACTCTAATATCTGAAGACTTTCCACCAAGTCTCCATCAACACTACTTTCCTACATGTTGATGTGCAGTTTTGGGATCTAGTGACCCATATCTTCTGGTTCGGACATGTGAAGCTATATCCAATGTTCAAGGAATTTGTTGATATCTTTAGAATCACATGTAGCATGATGATAATGATGATAATGCCAATGCCTATTGGAGAGGCGATCTCATATCTAATAAGGGCATTCGCCATTAGTGTGATGACAACGAGGTCATTACTGATTACAAAGGGCTTTGTAGATCTTACTACTATATTTTAATTGTGTGACCACAAACTGGTGACTACCCCTTTATGGCTAAGGGTAGCAGGATTTAGATTGTTGTCATAGTTTCTATTTGTTAACCCATCCTGCCATGGGGATTTGATGATTGGTCCAATGTTAGACTAGATAGAGCAAGGTTGGACCCCTTTTCCTATAATCATGGTAGAGATGATCTTTAGGATGGATTTAGTGAGGTAAGGATATTTTGGATGCCTCAATGGTAGTCTACTTCTACTGTAAGTATGAGTTCTAAGTTGCTTTTACAAGTTTTCAACATAAAAAGCTATATTTTTGCCTTAATTTTTGAATGAGTCACCTCTTGTGAGGTTTTCAACTCATCGAGTTATCTGGCCTTTGCTTTAGATCTTAAATTTTGCTTAAACTACCCTCTTAGGTTTTTAATTCAGTGGGTTGATCTAATTTTTACCTAAGCAACCTTTTACAAGGTTTTCAACTTAGCAAGCTTTTATTTTTATTTTTTGTTTTTTTACAGATATCGCTTCAGGAGAAGCTCGGGATCTTGGCTCCATTAGTGGGTGATCCATAAAGGTATGCACCTCATATCTATATGCAGAGAGGCTACACCTTTGGCAAGGCAAGGATGCTAACATTCGATAGCTGGGTTGAGTGGATGGAGGCCATCCTTGAGAATGAGGTTTGGTGAACCTATCCTTGGTGGCACATACAATATATGTCAGTGAGGATATACATAGACTATATTCCACTACCGAGATTAAGATGCTACACTCACTATAGCCTTGCCAGAGTCTGTCATCAGTATGGCTATAGATAGACTATCCCTTAACTGATTGAGTTTGAGGGAGGATAACCATTATCCTGCTTCATGGAGCCTGTGAAGAGGACCGGACCTCATTGTAGGATCGTGTCATTAGAGATCCCTGGAGTTGGATCTACTATAGATAATTAGTATAAGCTATGGGTGTTACACTATACATAGGATTTTGTATTGTAACAAAATTACATGCAACAAAGAAAGACAGTGCTTTGTGTTTAAAATTAGTATTACTTATGGCTAAGTTTATGAACTTGCATTTCATTTGCATTGATGAGATTAAAATATTTGTATGAAAGATGTTGAAAGTAGCATAAAAGTTCCTGATATGCATCAGAATTAACCCCTGTTATTGACTAGTCCTGTGCAAGATTTTTTGATCAATTATTTTGATGCTCTCCTTTTGCTTTTAAGAGCTCTAAATTTTACATGAGCTATCCAAACAGATTTTAAGCTCATTGAGCAATCTTTTTTTTCTTTTGTCTTAACTTTTATGTGAATTGCCTATGCAAGCTTTCAGCTCACCAAACTTTTATTTCATTTTTCTCTTCTTTTTTGCTCTTTTCTCTAGATAAAATACGTCTTTAGTTGGTTGAGGTTGATAAGTTCAGAAAACTTGTTCCCTTCCAAGTCTTAAATGTAGATTGTGCCTTTGGGTATAATCTTCTTAACTCAAAATGAACCCTCCCAGTTAGGTCTAAACATTCCATGCAAGACACAGTTAGCCAATCTAACTTTCTTTAGAACTTGATCACCTTCTCGTATGGCAACAAGCTTGACCCTCTTGTTGAATGCATTTACCATGTGCTTCTTGTAGAGCTGTAAATGATAGAGAGCCTTCAACTACTTCTCATCAACACAAATAAGTTATTCATATCTAGCCCTCTTCCACTTAGCCTTCAGTAAGTGAGCTTCCATAATAACTCAAAGTGACTTCAACTCCACTTTGACTAGCAATACAGTTTCTGTCCTTTAAACTAGAGAATAGGGGGTAGCACCCGTAGGAGTCCTTGTAGTGGTTTTGTAACCCCATAAAGCAAATGGCAACTACTCATGTGAATCCCAGTAAGTCTACACTGTCTTGGCCAAGATCTACTTGATTATCTTATTGGATTATTTAACTGCCCATTAGCTTGAGGGTGATATAGAGAAGATCGATAATGCTCAATCTTATGTCTCTTTAGCAAGTCAAACACTTGGCCCTGGAACAACACTCCGTTATCAAACACCAAGTGATATGGTACCCCATATCAGCATATACGATTCTTCTTTATGAACTTGGTAACTTGCTTTACCCCTAGTTTATAGTAGGATTTTGCCTCCACCCACTTAGAGAAGCAGTCAATAGCCACCATTATGTATCTATGCCCATTAGAAGCATTAGGATGGATCTCACCCATAATGTCAATTCCTCAAGATTAGAGTCCATGGTATCATCAAATTTTGCAATTCAACTGATGGTATGTGACCCAGATATCCATGAATCAGACACTCATGACATCATTATACAAACTATATGCAGTCTATCTCCATGGTAAGCTAGAAATACCTTTGGCATAAGATCTTTTTATACAAAGTGAATCCATTCATATAGGATTCATATACACCAGCATGCATAGTCTGCATGATTATTTCAATCTCCTTCATCGATATGCACCAAAGTTGCAAACCATCAACTATTCTTCTATAGAGAACACCTTGATGCCTGGTAAAATTAGTCACTAACCTCCATAAAGATAGCTTATCAATCTTATTAGCTTCCTCTAGATAAGCCTTGACTCTCAGAAAGTTCATGATATCAGCATACCATGGAGTCTCATCTTGCTGGTCTAGCACCATAACCCGTTCTCCCTCATAGTAAGGAATCCTCTACTACTTAATGAACATAAGTTGAAATTGACACTACAGTCACTCACATACCAAGGACATTGTGGCCAAACCATCAGCCATCTAATTCTCATCATGTGGAGTGTGAATAAGCTTACATGAGTTGAAATTACAAATCATGAGCCTCATGTATTTAGTGTAAGGCTTGAGCCTTTCTTCTCTGATAACCCACTTGACTATGGACTAGTAAATGACAAGCATTGAATCATAAAATACTTCTACATCTTGGGTACCATATTGCTCATACTAAACCATATTG
This sequence comes from Dalechampia spathulata, assembly GCA_948192965.1. Classification (NCBI taxonomy): domain Eukaryota; kingdom Viridiplantae; phylum Streptophyta; class Magnoliopsida; order Malpighiales; family Euphorbiaceae; genus Dalechampia; species Dalechampia spathulata. The sequence continues at coordinate 18,628 of CANYBF010201227.1, forward strand.
TTAGTGATTAGGAAGCTCAGCCGCTGCAAAAGCCTAATCACTTTACCTTCAAGAGTGATTAGCATAACCTCTATGCCTGCACCTCTTTTGTTTCGTACACTATCAAAGTGCAACTACCATTTCTGGACATCAACTAGCTATAAGTGCTCATTTATGAAGTCTAGTTCAAAAAGTTTTAATCATTCACTAGCTTGGATGCTAAGAATTCAGTAATTGCTCTATCTTTGATCACCTTCTTAATGATGTATTGCATATCAAACTCTAATAACAAGATTATCCACTTGGAAAGCTTCCCCACTAGCAAAGGAGCCTTATACAAGTACTTCATAAGAAAGACTTTGGAAATTACCTGAACTTGATATGATTGGAAGTGATGTATGAGCTTCTTAGCGACCCTAACCATAGCCATGCATAGCTTCTCAAGAGTGTTGTACTTGCACTCTATTGGTAATAATTTCTTACTCAGGTAGTTGAAAGCATGCTTAACTCTAGCCTCATTCTTCTGAGCAACCATAGCACCCACTAACTCCACCTCTAAGGCTAGATAGAGCAACAATGATTTTCTTGACCAAGGTGGCTACAAAATTGATGGGTTAGAGAGGTAATGCTTCACCCTCTCAAATGCAAATTCGTAGTTTTCATCCCAAACCAAAGGCTAGTTTTTCCTCAAAAGCTTAAAGATGCTCACATATGGTAGTTAGCTTAATAATGAACCTGCTAATGTACTAAAGTTATCCCAGGAATCCCTTGACTTTGGTCTCAGTTCTGGGAATAGGCATATGATAAATTGACTTTTTCTTGTTAGGATCTATCTCGATACCTCTTTGATTGATAACATGACCTAATAGCTTGCTGGATGTCATCCCAAATGTACACTTCTTTGGGTTTAGCCTGAGCCTATACTTCTTAACCCGTATGAGAAATTTATCAAGAGTAGTTGAATGCTCTTCTTTGGTGGGAGACTTCACCATCATGTCATTCACATAGACTTTGACCTTCTTATGGATTAGATTTTACAACAAAGTTATTACAACTCTCTGATAGGTAGCACCTACATTCTTAAAGTTAAAGGGCATCACCTTATAGTAATAGGTCCCCTATTTTATGATGAAAGTTATCTTCAACTTGTTAATAATAGCCATGAGAATTTGATTATACCCAAAAAACCCATCATCAAAGGAGTACATAGCACTATTAACTACATTATTAAATAGTACATTGATATGAGGTAAAGGAAAGTCATCCTTTAAGCATGCCTTGTTTAGATCCTTGTAGTCTACCTAGACCTTGACCCTACCAACTTTCTTGAGAACCAAAAGCATGTTGGCCAACCATTTAGGATAATGAACCATTTCAAGGAACTTAGCATCTAACTGCTTCTAGATATCCTCTTTCACCTTTTAAGCCTATTCTTGTTAAAGCTGATGTAGCTTCTGCTTAACTGGCTTAAACTTAGGCCTGATCAGAATTCTGTGTTCCACTATAGTTTTATCGATAGCGAGCATGTATTCATAGCCTAGAGCAAAGGCTTTTATATACTGTTTCAACATTATGATGATTTATGTTCTCTCATAAAAGGTTAAATCAGATGCAATCTAGAGAAGACAAGGCATGTCATACATGCCAATGTTAACAATTTTTATGAATGATGCATTAATGTCAAAAATGCTTATGTAATGCTCATGTTCATGCATAATGCCATTAGAATACATATCACAAACATATGCAAAACCATTTTTCATTGCATTAAATTTTGAAGGGATTACATCATCATCAAAAAGTATAGAAATTAAGACATCATTAGCCTCATACATAAGCTCATCAAAAGTGTTATCTACTAAGGTAATGAGTTCTCATAGACCTTTTAAAGAAGCAAATGCCCTATATCCAAACTCTGCAGCTTGGTCTCTAGTGTAGCAACTATAGAGGGTTCTGGCTTAAGGCAATCGATGGTGAGATTAGCAATATCACCAAAGATATGAAAGTCATCATCAAGGTTGATGATGCAAGAAGTAGCAACGACCTTCTTAGATGCTGTGAAGGGTAAAAATAAAAAACATCACCAAAGATGGTGAACTACTAATTAAATAAGTCCTCTAAGTTAGGAAACTTAGGAGTATGATCATGATGCATCTCTCCCTGGATAAAGGCAACCATCTTGCAATCTTTTAGCTTATCCAAAGTATAAGAATCAAACCTAATGCATTATCTCTCCTCCCACATGGCTATAAGGATGTTGAACTCTAATGGACCCTGCTGATACCAGCCTAAACCCTTGCCAGGCATAAAGTTCATATTGTGCATCATCTTCTCTATTGTAGGACTCAGTTGGTATGAGTATGACTCAAGTTATTTGATAACGACAATATGAAAACTAATCATGAGAGGGACATCCCCTCTGATGCAGGCTAAGGCAACCTCATAATCAATAACAATAGTTACCACACCCTCATCATATAGAAACTTGATCTTCTGGTGTAGGGTAGATGACATACCTCCCAGTAGATGAAACCACAACTGGCCTAATAGTAAAGCAAATGACACTGGAATGTTAAGAACTATAAACTCCACCATTGACTTAATTGGCTTGACAATCATAATGATAGTTAAGGTTTCAGTAACCTCCCATTTAGACTTATCATATGCCCTAATGATTGTCTTAAATGGCTTCAAGTATGAAAGTTGAATCTTGAGCTTGGGAAACTCTTTAGGAGGATAAATATTGATGATAAAACCATAATCCACCATCACATAATGAGTGGATAAGTTCATGACATGCACCTTGATGAAGAGTGCCTTGTTGTGATGAATACCCTTGGCCAGTAAATCTACATATGAAAAAGTGATCATGCTATATTGTAACTCCTGGTTCACTAACTGGCTCTTCATGCTGAGTATAGATGTAGATGGAGAAATCCTCATGCTAGAGAATGCCTCAACAATGGCCCATTAATGCTGTTAGGTGGATAGCACCAAGTCTCACATACTAATGTTGGCTTACATCTTCTTCAACTACTTGATGACCATATTCTCAAGCTGGGCAATCTCTTTACTCTTATAGAGATTCACTGTCCACCTGCTAGAAGTTGGTGATCTCCTTGATGATCTTTGCAGTCTTTGCCAAAGGAAAGTACTTGGTAAAAAATGCTTGTACAAGTTGGTCCCAGGTTGTGATTGACCTTGGGGTCAATGAGTTTAGCCAAATCTTTGCTTTTTCCCTTAACATGAATGGGAATAGCCTTAGCCTTATAGCATCCTCTGTCACTCCATTGTACCTGAAAGTATCATAAATCTCTAGAAAATTTAAGATATGAGCATTAGGGTCCTCATTTGGTAAACCAAAAAACTGTACCAAAGACTGCAACATTTGCAGTAGTGCTGGCTTAATCTCAAAATTATTGGCTGCAACCGCTAGCCTCATTATGCTTTGTTGGTTAGCATAAAATCCAGGTCTGACCACATCCATCAAAGTTCTTTGCTCTTCTACCATGTCTACTATAGTTTGCTGCACAATTCTACCCTGCGTGGTTCTTCGGTTTTCTCTTTCGAGCCTTGTTGGATCTTCACAAGCTTCTAACAATGCTGACTGAGAATTCCTGGTTCTCCTGCTCATACACAAACACAACTAAAATAAAGTGTTAAAAGAATAAAAATGCTTAAATCAAACTTTACTCCCTTTATAGCGACGTTAAACTTGTAAATCCCCGGCAATGGTGCCAAAAACTTGATCGCTTATTTGCGATAGTAGTCTTGATTCCTACTTAGCTACAAGTATACAGGCTATCGTAGTATGATATCGATCCTATGAGGATTTATGGTTTATCCATCTCGACTTAGTTTCTTGTTTGTTTAGGCAATCGACATGGTTTGATGTTTGAAGGTACTTAATAATCAAGGTAAGTTAAACCGTAGCAACTCACAAGTGTAAGGTTTAAACAATAGTGTAAGGCATAGGATTTGAAATCATCTTCACCAAATGAGGCTAGTAATCATGTGCTTATTGCTACCCAAAATATCCAATGGCGTTAATAACCCTTTCTCGAGGCAAAACCAACTAAATTCCACCCTAACCTTTAAAATTCCTTAGTCACAATCAGAGTCTTCTAGTTAGGGGAACTATTAAGCTATCATACAGGAACTAGGAATATGGAGATCTCTCTCACATGTTTACCTAATCAGAGTGAGTAGCAGTTCATAATTCAACTCTCGTTGCAATCCTGAAGCATAAGTAATCAATTAGAAACTAACCTGTAGATTTGCCATCTCTTAATGAACAAGCAGTTAATAATCCAACTCTCGTTGCAATAATTAAGTAGAGGTTGTTTCCAAAATCAAACTTTAGAATTAAACACTCGCAGTAATGTTCCCAAGCACAATCTATCATCAACCCCATAAGGGATTCTGAATTTAGACCCTACAAAGAGTACTTAAAGAAATACAATAAGAAAAATGAAGAACAAAGAAGAACACAGTACAAAATTGCTAAAGAGATCAAGAGAGCTACTGGTGCAGATGGTGAATGATGCCTTAACCCTAAATGCCATCCTCTTTTTCTACTTTGAGTGGGGGTCCTTCAACTTTAACTCCAATTTGTTTGTATTTTTGCCCATCTTGTTGATTGCTTTGCCCATGAGGTCTCCATTAAAGTTTTTTTTGTTTTTATTCCCCATAGATCCCTTTTTCCCCCTCAATCTTCTGCAGATTTTGTGCTTAAAATGGCTCATAATTGAGAAGTCACGATCGTGACTTTGCAATTCATGATCGTGACTTGCTTGCTTGAACGTGCTCAGTCTTCAAACCTTATGTCACGATCGTGACTTTGAATGTCACGATCGTGACTTGACTTGGTGGCTCTCCTCCCTTTTAGCTTGGCTTCTGTCACGATCGTGACTTGCTTGGAGGTGTCCTTCTTTGCATCTTTCTGTCACGATCGTGACTTGCTCCTTGAAGTCCCAAAATGCTTTATTTTTCCTCTGTTACTTCTCTATCACTACACACTTCATAAACACATCAAATTCTACTAAATCAAATCATAAATGCAATAGAATGAGCATTAAACATCCACTAAATATAACTAAATAAACATGAAAATTGACATACATCAGTAATGATAGTAGGTTTTAGTATATATTGAGGTTAGGGGTGGTATTTGGAAGTTTAGCTCAAGCGACTTGATGAGTTTTCTTTGAGGAAATGCTTGGAGACCTTGGAAAGTGGCATCATAAGATTCGAGTACCTCAAGGACTATGTAGTGTTTTTTAAGTATAGTGGTTTTAAGTTTGATGAAGGAAGGCTCCTTCTTCTTTAATCCCTCAGTTTGCTCAATCTACTGGCCAATAGAGTAGATGTTCTCAAATGTATGGAAAGTTTGATACTTCAACTTATCCTACTATAGTGGCAAAGACCCTATAATAAGGTTGTGGATCATGTCTAACTTATATGGATTCTGTTTGACCATCAACTAAAGTCATCTATGAAAGACTCATTAGCTTTTTACTTCACCATCTTTAGATCCAATTGAGTGATATCAAAGTGGGATTTAAACCCGTACTATTTATAGAATGCAATGTACAGAGACTTCCACTCGATCGTGGTTACCTTGTTGAGATTATGATACCAGGCTAGCACTGGTCCCTCCAATGAGATAAAGAATAGTCAAACTATCTACTGTAGTGCTCATCATCATCGTGTAAGTCTTAAGATGATTCTTTGGATCCCCAACCTCGCTGTACTTAGGAATAATCCAGGAGCTTGAACTTAGCAAGCAGCCTCTTAATAACCTGAATTGAGAACTTGTCAATTGTCAAAGTCAAGATTAGACCCCATCCCCTTGATCTTCATGATAGATTACAGTTATTCTATATTTTATTCTAGAAAATATGAAAAAGTGATCATGGTAGATTGTAACTCCTGGTTCACCAACTGGCTCTTCATGCTGAATGTAGATGTAGATGGAGAAATCCTCATGCTAAAGAATGCCTCAATGATGGCCCATAAATGCTGTTGGGTGGATAGCACAAAGTCCCACATACTGATGTTGGCCTACATCTTCTTCAACTACTTGATGACCACATTCTCAAGCTGGGCAATCTCTTTACTCTTATCAATAAGTTGCAGAGCTGGAACACTACTCAAACTAGTCTCATCCGCAATGGGCCAAGCCTTTATCAACTTTCTCGAAGCATTCAACTTCTTCCCAAGAATGGGAGGAGTGAACACTTTACTACTTTGAGTCATGTTGCAGACCTGAGAGGACATCTTATTGGTGCCTAACCCCTTCTACTACTTGGGAGCCATAGATACTGGCTTGGCTACCTTGGGAGTCCTAACTGACTCACCTTTCTTAAAACCCTAAACCTTTATCAATTTTATGTCACATCCTGAACTGTATGATTCAATATGCATTCATAATTGATAATATATCATGTTTATGTATGTTAATGATGTGGAAATGATATGAAATTATGATTATGTTGATTGATATATGATAAGAATTGAGTTTGAAGCTCAAAAGAGCGAAGTGGAAATTTTGCCGAAACCCCTAAAACTGATGTGAAACGACACTAAAACAATGATTTCAAGCTATCCACATTGAATTTGATAAAATGGCTTTGACCATAGCGCTTGTATTAACTTAAATTAGATATATGCAAATTTTGAAAATTTTGAATAAAAATTTTATTTATGATGTCATAATTGAAATTGATGATGTAAACGATTGAAATAATGTAATTTTATGGAATTAGGGAATGGAAAACTTAGTTTTAGAACTAAATTAGTGAATTATATAATTAAAATAGATATTAGAAATTAAAAATAGAATTTTCAATTAAAATGATATAATGATGTCATAATTACTAAGGATGATGTCATAAATAGGAATTTTAGAATTTATGGATGGAAAATAAATAA
>CANYBF010201402.1:0-38069 GCA_948192965.1 Dalechampia spathulata
TCACATGACATGCATATGCCATGCCATCTAAATGTCATATAGCCTTATATGTCATTCTATGTGCAACTTGCAACGCCAATCCACATGACGTGCTATGTGTTTATAATTACGCTCGCATGCTTGCCTGCTTAGGACAATTAACTTCAACTAAAATGGTAAAATCGATTTTGGAAACTCATAGAATAGATCTCCACCGCCCGAACCCAATCTCTGAAGGGTTTAACTAACACTCATGTTATGGGTTGGTTGGACCAATCCGGAACCATCCGGTGGCGACTCCTTGCGACTCTTTCGAGTTCATATCATTCCCTAAGGGAACCCCTTAGGAAGACTGTGCTTTCGCTCCAAGTGCAGTCCCCGGTCCATGACTTTCACAAGCCTCGCTCTGGGCCCCGGCAGAAACCGGTGCTCATAGAGTTAAACATTCATCTTGAGCTAACTTAATCAATCATACTAAGTGTTTTCACCATTGAAAACATCAATTTATCATCGTTCAGGGGTCGTTTCAGTGGTGTTCGTCATAATTTCCTATTTCAGCTTTAGAGCTTTAAACTCTAATCTCATTATATACTTAATATCATAAACATTATTTCATATCATTAACATACCAATAACATACATAACAATACATTTCAACCAATTTATGAATGCAAAGTGTATGCTCGATTTAGGATGTGACAACTCTCTTCCCTTAAATTAAGATTTCATCCCCAAAATCTAACGTCAGTTATATATAAATAAATGATGATAGTGTTGTCTAATAATAGATTCTCTTTCCCATGTTGCCATTTGATCTGTGTGATGATTTCATAACACTTTTACTAATGGAATCTGTTTGTCCTTAACTGTTTGGTTTCCTATGCTAAATCTTACTCGACTCTTTATTGTAGGACAAATCTGATTGAACTTCAATGTTCTCCACTAAAATGACATGTGATGAGTCCGATCTATACCTTCAAAGCATAGATACATGGAAAACATTATGGATTCATTCTAACTCTGATGGTAAAGCTAATTGATATGCCAATGGTCCGATTCTTTCTAACACTTCATATGGATTAATGAATCTCTGACCTAACTTCCCTTTCTGACCAAATCTTAAAATCTTCTTCCATGGAGACACTTTCAAAAATACTTTATCCCTAACATTGTATTCAATATCTCGATGCTATAAGTCAATATAAGATTTTTATCAATCAGATGCAACTTTCAACCTCTCCTTGATTAATTTCACCTGATCCTCTGCTTATTGGACTAAATCTGGCCCAATCATCTGTCGTTCGTAAACTTCATCCCAATTTAATGGTGTTCTGCAATGTCTACCATACAGTGCCTTGTACAGTGTCATTTGAATGCTGGATTGAAAACTGTTGTTGTACGTGAATTCAATAAGAGGAATGTACCTGTCCTAGCTTCCAACCCATTCTAGCACACACGCTCATAACATATCCTCCAAAATCTGAATGATTCGTTTCGATTATCCATCTGTCTGAGGATGAAATGATGTACTAAAATGCACTTTAGTACCTAATGCTTATTGAAAACTTCCCTAGAAATGAGAAGTAAACCTTGGATCTTTATCAAAAAAATAGATGATGGTACTCCATAAAGTCTTACTATCTCCTTGATGTATCATTTCGATAGTCATTCCAGACTGTAATCCATACGAACAGGTATAAAATGTGCCATTTTAATCAATCTATCAATAATCACCCATACAACATTATGTTTACCCTATGTCAATGGCAATCTTATGAAAAAATCCATTGTATTTAAGAGTTTAATTACTGTGAGATTGTAATTGTTGTAAAGGCTTGAGTGTGAGCCTAAAAACACTGGGATTAGGATTCGTATTGAGGAATCCTTTTTTTATATTGATTGATTGAGTTTAGTGGAACCCTAAGTGGAAGACTTAGGAGAAGTGGACATAGGCAAGAGTTAGTACCGAACCATTATAAACTGTACACGTGTTACTAATATTGCAGGGATTTCATTTGGTATCAGAGCATTGGTGCTCATTTATCATTAAAAGTAAAATTTGAGAGTGAAAGATCATATGGCAACCCAAAGCATTGAGAGTCAATCATATACAAGACCCCCTTCTTTGATGGCATGGATTATCCATACTGGAAGCATCAAATGGAAGTTTTCTTGGAGAGTGATGGAGTTGATTTGTTTGATCCAATTGAGAATGAGTTTTCTCCCCTAACAACTACAATAGATGGTGTTACAACTCTTAAGCCTAAGGCAACTTGGACAAGAGAAGAACTTAAAGCAAATGCGAGGAATAAAAAGGCGATGAATATGCTTTACTGTGCTATTAGTCATGAGGAATACGAACGAGTTTCATATTGTATCATGGCTAAGGAAATATGGAACGCCTTAGAGACTCATCACAAAGGCATGAATCAAGTCAAAATCAAGAAGATTCAATTACTAACTCATCAATATGAGTTGTTTATAATGAAGGCAAATGAGTCAATTTCGAAGATGTACAACCGCCTCATTGTCATCATAAATGGATTGATGAAGTTAGGCAAGATGTACCAAAAGGAAGACATCAACAATAAGATCTTGTGATTGTTACCAAAGAAGGATTGGGAGGCTCGAGTAACCTTCATTAAAGAAGCAAATGATTTCTTAATTTTTTCACTCGATGTACTTCTCGAAAAGCTTCTCACTCATAAGATTACCCTAAAGCAAGGGGTAGAGGAAGACAAAAAAAGAGGGATTGCACTTAAAGCTTTAAAAAAAGAAGATGCCTCTTCAAAAAATGAAGGGAAGATTGATGATGAAGTCGCCCTCCTTTCCAAATGTGTCAAGACTCTTCTTATGAAAAAGAAGAAGTTTGAAAGGGATAGCAAGAAGCCATTTGAGGCAAGACAAGACTTAAACCAAAGGGATAACTTTCAAAGGAATCATGCTGTTTGCTATGAATGCAACAAGCTGGGACACATGAGGAATGAATGCTCTCACCTCAACAAACCATCCAAGCCATTCAAAAAGAAGGTATTGAAGGCTATATAGGATGTTGATAGAGAGACCAATGAGGAGGTGTCCGATGATGAGGGAGCTACCAATCGTTGCTTCATGATATTCTTGGATAATGAGAAGGATGAGGTAACCACATCATCTCAATCTTATTATAGCAATGATGATTGTGATGATGATGATGAATATGATGTATTGGAAGAACTTTTAGGAAAATATGAAAACTTAGCTAGGAAGCATCAATCACTTAAAAGTAAGTATGCATGTATTTCAAAAAAGAAAATTGTTTTACAAAATGAATTTGATTCTTGTAAAATAAAGCTTGAAAGTCTTGAAAAGGAAAATAAGTTTTTAAAAGATGAAAATGCTAAGATTTTGAAAGAAAATGATTTGTTAAAAAATAATCTTTCAAGGTTTGAACAAGATGGTGTTAAAATTGATTCTATTTTGAAACATCAAAAACTTAGTGGTAATAAAGAAGGTATTGGTTTTAATCAAAACTCTTCTCATACTTCTAAAGGTACAATTTTTGTAAAGGCCTTCACTTCATAAAAATCAAAGGATTTCAAAAAGAAACATGTTCATCCTAAGGTCAATAGAATGCATGCCAATAAAGTACATTATTGTTCATATTCATGCAATCATAGTCATCCTCATGCATTTAAAAAGAAGTATATGCATAATCATTTTAGATTTAGGAATGTCATATGTCATTATTACAATAGAAAGGGATATACTACTAATAGATGTTTTTATTAGAAAAATGCATTGGAATGATGGTATGTATGCTTCTAACCTCCAAGAATCTAAATACATTTGGGTACCTAAGAACAAGTGATTATACTTGTCTTGATAGATATGCTTGAGATCCAAGATTAGTGAAAGCAAATGGTACCTAGATAGTGAATGCTCAAGACATATGACCAGTAATGCAAGCCTTTTCTCCAACCTTGAAAAATGAGACGGAGGTAATGTCACCTTTGGAGATAATGTCAAAGGTAAGGTTGTTGGAATTGGTAAGGTTGGCAAGGATTTTAACTTTTTTATTAACAAGGTTTTGCTAGTAGAGGAATTAAAACATAATTTACTTAATATTAATCAATTATATGACAACGGATATAAAGTTGTTTTTAATCCTAAAGGTTGTTATGTTTATAGAATAAGTGATGATTTGTTAGTATTTTCCATAAGTGAAGATTCATGGCTTTGGCATAGAAGGCTTGGACATGCTAGCTTCGAAAGCATTAGTAATGTCGGGAAGAACAAGCATGTGGTAGGACTCCCAAAGATCAAATATGCTAAAGACAAAGTATGTGAGGCTTGTCAAATGGGAAAACAGGTAAAATCTTCATTTAAGATGAAAAATAAGGCAACTTCTTCTAAACCTTTACAATTGTTGCATATGGACTTGTTTGAACCAACTAGAGTAGCTAGTTTAGGTGGCATGCATTATGCACTTATCATTGTTGATGATTACTCTAAGTTTACTTGGGTTTCTTTCATAGCTCATAAAGATGATGCATTCAATGCTTTTCAATCATTAACTAAAAGAATGCAAAATGAAAAAGAATATTACATTTCTTCAATAAGGAGTGATCATGGAAAAGAATTTCAAAATGAAAATTTTAAATCATTTTATGATTTTCATGGTATTCATCGTAAATTTTTATCTCCTAGAACTCCTCAATAAAATAGGGTAGTTAAAAGGAAAAACTGAACACTTTATAACATGGCACGTATAATACTTAATGAGTATGAATTGCCTTTATACTTTTGGGTCGAAGTGGTAAATACTGCTTGTTATGTCATAAATCGAGTTCATTTAAGACCAATTTTAAACTCATTGTGACCTATAAAATGGTAGAAAACAAAAAATCTCATACTTTAGAGTATTTGGTTGCAAGTGCTACATTTTGAATACCAAGGATAACCTTGGGAAATTTGATTCAAAAACTGATGAAGGTTTATTCTTAGGCTATGAAACATCTAGTAAATCATATAGGGTGTTTAATAAATGTTCTTTGGTTGTTAAAGAATCTATTCATATTATTTTTGATGAGACTAACTCTCTTGGTCCAAAAAAGGACATTGTTGATGATGATGATGTAGGAATTCTTTTGGAACAAGGTGAAGGGAATGAGAAACCATAAGAAGCTATACCTAAAGCTGTTGATAAGGAAGAAGTGAATGATCTTCCTCCTCACTTAGCTGCAACCCACATTAAGCATGACCTTCCTAAGGAGTGGCAATTTCCAAAAGGACACTCCAAGGAGCAAATCATAGGTGAAACATCAAAAAGGGTAACCACTTATTCTAAATTCAGAGATGTTCATAATAATCTTGCATTCATTTCTTAGATTGAACCTAAGAATATGAATGAAGCCTTAGATAATAAGAGTTGGGTGTTAGCTATGTAAGATAAACTAAACCAATTTGATAGGAATAATGTATGGACCTTAGTACCTAAGCCTAGAGATGCATCTGTTATAGGAACTAGGTGGGTGTTTAGGGATAAGTGTGATGAAAGTGGTGTTATAACTAGGAATAAGGCTAGGTTAGTTGCACAAGGTTATTTCCAAGAAGAAGGCATAGACTTTGATGAAACCTTTGCACCCATAGTTAGATTAGAAGCCATTAGGATATTGTTGGCATATGTATCTCATATGAATTTCAAATTTTTTCAAATGGATGTCAAAAGTGCTTTTCTCAATGGTTTTGTTAATGAAGAAGTTTATATTGCACAACCCCCTGGTTTTGAAGATTTTGAATTTCCAAACCATGTTTTTAAACTTACCAAAGCTTTATATGGCCTTAAACAAGCCCCTAAAGCTTGGTATGATAGGTTGAGTAGTTTTCTTATTGATCATGGTTTTGAAAAGGCAATGCAGACACAATACTGTTCATTAAGCATTATAAATAAGATATTTTACTTGTTCAAACCTATATGAATGATATCATATTTGGTGCTACTAACGAAAAATTATGCAATGAGTTCTCTGAGTGTATGCAGGGAGAATTCAAGATGAGCATGATAAGAGAAATGAAGTATTTCTTAGGACTTCAAGTCAAGCAATATGAAGATGGGATCTTCATCAATCAAGTCAAGTATACACAGGAAATACTCAAGAAATTTGGACTAGAAGATACAAAAGCTAGCAAGACTCTTATGAGCACTACTACAAAGCTTTCCTTGGATGAAAGTGGTAAACAGGTTGATTAAAAGAAGTATAGAGGTATAATAGGTAGCTTGCTTTACCTAACTGCTTCTAGACCTGATATAATGCTTGTTATATGTATGTGTGCTAGATTTTAATCATCTCTTAGGGAATCTCATTTGAGTGCTGTGAAAAGAATTTTCAAATACTTGATTGACACTATGCATTACGGCTTGTGGTATGCTAAGAATGACTCTTTTGACTTGACTGCTTATTCTAATGCTGACTTTATTGGAAATGTATTAGATAGGAAAAGTACATCTGGTACTTATTATTTCTTAGGGAATTGTTTAGTTTCTTGGTTTAGCAAGAAATAAAATTATGTATCTCTGTCTACTGTTAAATCTGAGTATATATCTACAGGTTGTTGTTGTGCCCAAGTGTTATGGATTCAACAACAATTGAGGGATTACAATGTTTGTGTTTCATCCACTTCCATTAAATGTGAAAACACTAGTGCTATAAACTTATCTAGGAATTTCATTCATCATTCTAGGACTAAGCACATTGATATTAGGCACCATTTCTTGCATGATAATGTACAAAAAGGGAAGGTTGTATTAGAATTTGTTGATACAACTCACCAGTTGGCAGACATTTTTACAAAACCCCTAAGTGAAGAACATTTGAACTTCATCAAACATGAGCTAGGAATGATAGATGGATCATTTTTGAAGTAGGATTGATTGATGGACTCTAGAAAGGTTGAAAAATTCCTTCAAATCTCTTCAAAAATTTCTGATTTTTTAGGTCTCGTACGGTCGTACGTGTTTGGTATGCCTGTATAAAACACTTCTATTTTAATTCTAAAATCTATGAATACCTTGTATGGTCATACAGCCTTTAGTACACTTGTACGTGTTTTAGGCATCAAATTGGTATAGTCGTAGAGTTTTCGTACGCCCGTATATGATCAAGTTTCAAAACTTAAAATTTTTGGTCGAAGCTCTCATATTGCCATACGTCCCAGTGGTATACCCATACAGGATAGTGAATTTTTAGGCCTTTTTGAGACATATGACTGTACGCCTAAGCAATACGCCTATACGCAATTTGGAAACCCTATTTTTAAAATGATTTTTCAGTTGCCACCGATTATTGGAATCTTTTTTCTCTCAATTTCTCTCTCAAATCCAAACCAAAATCACTCAAACTTGTCCCTAAACACTCAAAATCCATTTGCCCACAATCCTATTCTTCATTTTTGATTGGTTTTCTTCTTATTCTTTAGTTTTCAATTTCAATTTCAATTTTAACTGTTTTATTACTTTTTAATTCAGTTTTTTTTATTTGCTGAGCATTCTAAACACTTTTGTCCTTAGGTTCTTTAAAATAAAGTGCTTAGGATTGTGTTAGCTAGGTGTGGTTCAAATTTTATTGATTTTTATGTAGGTTCAAATTTTTGAGTTTTTCAAAAATTAGTTGAAATTCTATCAAATTTTTGAAAAATTCTAATTTCTGTTAAATTTTCTATTTTCATTGATTTTTAGCTATGTCAACTCCTTCTAGTCATGGTGGGCTCTTTGTCACAGGGACATAGAGTCAAACATACCATCTTTGCAACCTTTGGCCCTTGAGGTGCTACTCGTGCCTCTGTAGTGCATCCTTCCATTGTGAGTGAGAAAGTCTTCTCTCACTCTCGATTTATGTATCGATCCACTATCCACTAGGTTGGATTGAAGGCTGATATTCTGCGATATTTGACCAATGTAGGTTGGTCAAATTTTGCATTTTTATATAACCTTTTTATTCAGACTATAGCTCTTGAGTTCCTATAATCATTTACCCTTTCTACCTCTTTCAGCTGCACTTTCAAACTCTTTTGCAGACTCTACACTCTTTCTCCTGAAAAGTTTAATGCTCTTTTCGATTTTCATACTGAGGGCATTTCTAATGCTAAATCTATGGTATTTGACCGTAATGACTTCTGGAGGGAGATCGCTCTTGATATTCCTTTCCATCCTTCTAAACTAAAAGCTTCCTGCCTTAAGTCTCCTACCTTAAACTATTGTCATAGACTGATCACTTATCTCATTTTTAAGCAATCTGAGTCTAATGACACTGTTAACGGCCCTGACCTCATTTTTTGGCATTCCATGATCACGGGCATACCCATTCAGTATGGGAACTGGCTTCAAACCTCTTTCCACGAGGTCGGCATCAAGAAGCAGCCTGGTAGGGCTATCCTATTCGATCCTATTATTCATTACATCTGCGAGCAGCTGTATGCTTTTCTTGCTACTCCTCCCACTCCTGGACCAAAAGGTTCTAATCTTGATCTCTTTTTCATTGAGCATTCTATGCTCTTTGAGTCTATTTTTGATGAGTACATCATTCATTCAGAGTATATCTCTAGACGTCTTGAGCATCTACAGTCATTGGGTCTTCCCAATGATACTATTTCTCTCTGTGGATGATAGGCTGTAGAGGTTTGTCAGCTTTTGCAGGTTCCCATCCCCGAGGATACTCTTGTAGAGCTGTGTGTTGAGTCTGACTTTCCTGACGCTTTATGCCATATGGCTCTGAGCTATAAACAACAACGTCATTTTCAAGGTGGATCTTCTTCTTCAACTATTCTTCATTCTCCTGATCCTACTTCTACTGATCTGGCTTTTGCTCCTCCTTCTATTGCTAATCTGTTAGCTCAGCATTTTGCAATGCTCACTACTACACTAGTGGATTTTAAGTGATATTTTGACCAGATTGATCAATGACTCGCTCATATTGATCAGTATGTTGTTACTTTTGATCAGCGACTTGATCAGTAGGTTGCCAAAGCATATGAGTTTTAGACTACCACCTCAACCACTCTCTAGTCCATCAGTCTGCTCATATACCCATTTATTACTCCACTGAGTCCTCCTCCTCCTCCTCAGGACCCACAATGATTATTTTGATGTTATCAAAGGGGAAGATGTTTTAGATTTAGGTCTAGGTCTAGTTTTAGATTTTTAGACTAGTTTTGATTTTCTTTATTATTTCATTATCATTGTTGCTCTGATCATTGTATTGTATTCAATTTCTTTGCTCTGATCAATGTATTGGATATTTTTGAGTATATATGACATATGATGATTATCATTATCCTATATTGCTTATTCTTATTATTGTTTGTATTGTTATTTTCTCTGATTATGACTTAGTTTGATAATGTTATGATCATATGTTCTGTTTATGTTTTGATCATATAATTATGTATATTGCTCCGATCATATTATATGCAGTTTGCTCTGATCATATGCTTCTCTATTTGTAATTCTCTCCTTTCCTTTGTGCTTAATTGATTACTTGGTATTTCATGGCATGAACTCTAAAACAAAGGGGGAGATTTCTAAAAATTTTCAAATCTAAACTTTTTGAGTATGTTTTTGCAAATTGAACTTAAATTGATTGCCAACATCAAAAAGGGGAAGATTGTTAGACCTAGGATTTTGATGTGTATGTTTTATATAAGTCAATTTAAGTTATTTGTAATTTTAAATAAGTTTTCTATATGTGGTATGGGCGTACCATGTTCTGTACGGGCGTACCATTTGTGTTTGTTGTGTCGTATGGGCATACAGCTGATTGTACTAAGTTGGTTTTGTTTCCTTGAGTTTGGTACGGGTGTACCATGGTTTGGTACGGTTGTACCATTACTCATGGGAAATTTTATTTGTCAGGAAATTTAGTTTGGTACGGGCGTACCATTGCTCACAGAAAATTTTGCTTATCAGAAAAAGTGCTTATGTATGGGCGTACCAATGGGTGGTATGACCATACTAAGCTTTTGCTTTATGTTTGATATGTGTTTTTGAATTAGTACGGTCGTATGCGACTTTCCAGATTCAATTTAAACACTGTCTAACGGTTTTATTTTTAGAATACATACTTTCTATTCAAATTCTAATGATTATTTTTATAGAGCAAAGCTTCCTTTGAGTAAAAAACTTCAATAGCAACTATGTTTGCTTGTTGTATTGCAATTCTAGTATTGTAAACTCTCTTTGTGTTGTATTCCCATAACCTAAGCGTTTGGTTTTGTAATTGTGGGTTGGTGTGAGATTAATGCTTGGGGCATTAACTTGTATTTAAGAGTTTAATTACTGTGAGATTGTAATTATTGTAAAGGTTTGAGTGTGAGCCTAAAAACACTAGGGTTAGGATTTGTATTAAGGAATCCTTTTGTTGTATTGATTGATTGAGTTTAGTGGAATCCTAAGTGGAAGACTTAGGAGAAGTGGACGTAGGTAAGAGTTAGTGTCAAACCACTATAAATTGTACACATGTTGCTAATTTTGCAGGGATTTCAATCATGATGAATGGTAAGTGTATTCTTATGAAAACATGACCTAAATATGATGTAAAAATGAGTATATAAGAAGAAGGAAGTAAAATGGTTAAGTAATTAACCATAGCTTGACAAATGTCTTACTTTGATTGGTCTTATTTAACATAAGTCAAAAATTGAGTTTATATTGTCTTAAGAAGGAACATAGGTTAGCGGTTTCTTCATCATTTCCCTTCTAACGTTTGGCCTTCTTTCTCTCCTCCTTCTCTTTTGCATTCCAATTTGAGAAAAACGATCTTTCAAGGTAAGATCCCATGGGGAATTTAGTTTCATGCTTCTTTTTGTGTTCTATGCACTTTCTACCTGCCTTTTTTTTCTTCTTTATGCTTTCTTACATGCTTAATGAAGAATTAAGCTGTCATAGGGTTGGTGTTGATTGTATGTAAATGATAGAATTGGATTGAATGATGAAAGATAAGCAAGATAAGTGATGAGTTTGATGTTGTTTTGCAACTAAATGAAATTTCTATTTTCATGTGTGAAATTTGTGTAAATCTCTAACTTGTAACCCTTAAATTTATCACTTTGGTTGTTGTTTGAAGTGTGTAAATGATATTTAAAGGTGTTTAGAGGGTTTTTTATACTTAATGATTAATTGAAAGATGATTATATGTTATGGTAACTTGAAATTCAACTTGCTGCCTAATTTGATAATATTTTAGGTTTCATTATTTTAGGGGGAAGAATTGTGTAGGCCTGAGTTTGTATAAAAACATAATTGAATAATGTATTTAGATGTTGAGAATGGGATTTGGTTGCATGTAAAGGTGAGTTATGACATGAAAATGTTGAATTGGTCATTGAGGGACAACAAAGCATATACTTTGTGTATATTATGTGTATTTGGCCTTTAAGGGTGGATATGTGTCTTGTATGTTAATCAAATGAACCTGATATTATGTATAACATATATATGTATGCTTGCATTTAGTGTGGCATGATTTTAATGCGGTTTGAAAGTCATATGGTTAAGGTATGCATGAAGACACTTATAAGGCAGCTTATGCACCTTAATGTGCAAGTTGTGTAACATTGTGTATTGTGAGAGATATGATTGTATGATTATTAGTTTGGTTATATTGTTCATGGATAAGACTAAGGATAATATTTTTATACATTAAAAGTGACCATGTGACCAAGTTATGATAGGATAAAAAATTGTATAAGTTAGTAGTATGCTGAAAATATACATTTTAGTGCATTTTAATAGGCTCTTTAAAGCATACGGCCTTTTGAGTTTTGGAGACCTTAATGTATGAATTAAATTGCATACTATAGGTTGAATGAAATCTTGATGAGCCTAATTTATAATGGTATTTGCACTTTCTAGTTTTGGCACATTTATGTTGTATACCTTAAATGTTTAAGTTTTGGTACTTTGTTTGCAAGGTTTAATACCTTGAGATGTGCATGACATGATAGACTAAAATTGAGTGTTATTCATAAGATGGTCAATAAGGGTACTTAATGGTACATGTAAATATGGTAAAGAGGAGTAAGAAACATGAAAGGAAAATGACCAAATGAATAGTGTACTTGAACAAATGAATAGTAACTTACCTAATATGACTTGACACCTTAATGAATGAGTGTCGTAGGCCTTTAAACTTGATGCTACACATACATAGACCTCACAAATCTTCATTATACATAAAAATATACACTTAAAGGTATGAAACAAAATTAATGTTATATGTTCACATATGTATAATAAGTATTATACATGCTTGAATGTTCCAAATACTTGACTTACTTACCAATATGCATGTGTATTACTTATATATGTCCGTGAACTTGAATGCAACGGTGTGTAATGGTATATATGTGAATATTGGCTAACTATATATGCAAATGAAAGTCAATGATGCATAAACACACCTAATGGATGATGTTATAATGCAAGGACTTAAATTAGCCAAAAGACATATATGACCCCTAATTAAGAAATGTAAAATATTATAAGATGAAATTATGCTTATGTGCTTATTATTAGTCAAAGTTGAATGGTGACTACATGTCATGAATCATTATGGATTCTTAAAGATAATAAGTCAAGTACATGTTAGTGTATACTTTAGAGCATCATGTTTTATTGTAATTTAAAATTGAATAATTTATTAATAAAAGGCATTATTCATTATTCAATTTGCTTGAAAGGCTATTAACTAAATAATAAATTCTAAGATATTGGAACATTACAAAGGAATTCATAAAGAGTTTATGAAATGAGATTCTTATTGTATACAAATGTTCAATATCTAAATTATCCCTGATCAATGTATTAATAAGAATAAATATTATTAATGTGGTTAAGATCAACACATGTTATACTTCCTTACGGGATGGTTCTCATTCATCATGACAAGAGTTGTCTAAAGTGAACATGTGGATGAGCAATTTGGGACTGACTTATTGGAGACCTTGTTAGTGAGATTTCATATGGATGATTAATCTATATCTGTGAAGTATATCTCACTCATATCAGTAGTTCAAGTATCCTTAAAGCTTGAGATAATAAGGTTATCTTAATTATGGATCAATATGTTTTAACTCCTATGTTTTATTCTTTCATAGGAGGTGTTCATAACTTGGAGATTAGATATAGTGTGAAGTAGTTGGATATAGTGTGAAGTAGTTAAAAGTATTTGTTTATCAATAAAGGATTCACCACCCCAGATTAAATATAAGGGTTTTATCTTATTGATTCATTGAATATTCTTTATTCAAGAATGTCTTGCCATAGTAGAATATCTATTGATGAAAGAGATTCATAAGGGTATTTTAGGAACAAAGATTATGGTACATGAAACATCAAATTTAGGGCATGATCTAATACACTTGATTATGCATTGAGTTGACATTATTCCATACTCAAACCTAAATGAGATAATGAATGGTAAAAGGAGTTAATTGCATGGAATTTGATGAGAATAAAGAAGTCTTATTAGTTGAGAATGATGAGCCCACAGATTATGATGAAGTTTTGAAAAGTTCAGAATGTGACTTATGGTTTAAGGCTATGAAGTCTGAAATGGATTCCATATCAGAGAACCAAGTGTGGACTTTGGTTGATCCACCTGAGGGATTAAGCCCATTGGGTGCAAGTAGGTCTTCAAAAAGAAGATAGATATGGATGGTAATATGGTTACCTATAAAGCTCGCTTGGTAGCGAAGGGTTATCATCAGAAACAAGGAATTGATTATGATGAAACTTTCTCACCAGGAACTATGCTTAAATCCATTAGAATCTTACTTGCTATTGCTGCTCATTACGATTATGAGATATGACAAATAGATATAAAGGCAACTTTCCTTAATGGAAATCTACTTGAGAAAGTGTATATGACACAACCTGATGGTTTTACATCCAATGATGGTAATAAGGTATGCAAACTTCAAAGATCCATTTATTGATTGAAGCAAGCATTAAAGAGCTGGAATATACGTTTTAATGAAGCGGTTAGAGAATTTAGCTTCATTCAAAATATTGATGAACCATGTGTTTACAAGAAGGATAGTGGGAGTGCAATTGCTTTCCTTGTGTTATATATAGATGACATATTACTTATTGGAAATGATGTTTCATAATTTTTTTATCCAAACAATTCTCCATGAAAAACCTTGGAGAAGCCGCTTATATTTTAGGTATAAGGATCTATAGAGATAGATCAAGAAGGCTTATTGGTCTTTCATAGTCTATCTACATAGACAAGCTGCTAAAGAGGTTTAAAATGGATCTTTCAAAAAGGGGTAATATACCCATGGTACATAAGAAACATCCTTCTAAAGCATGGTGTCCTAAGACATAAGATGAGAAAGATCGCATGACTAGGATTCCATATGCATCAGCAATTAGATCAATTATGTATGCTATGTTATGTACTAGATCAGATGTGGCATTCTCTTTAAGTGTCACAAGCAGGTTCCAATCTAGTTATGGAGAGGAACACTGGTCGGCTGTCAAGAATATCCTAAAGTACTTGAGAAGAACTAAGGATATGTTCTTAATTAACTGGGTATACGGATGCCAGTTTCCAATCAGATAAAGATGATTGTAAATCTCATTCAGGTTACGTATTTGTGATGAATGATGGTGCAGTTGTTTGGAAGAGTTTGAAATAAGAGATCACAATATATTCTACAACAAAGGCAGAGTACATAGCTGCATCAGACGCAACAAAGGAGGCTCTGTAAATAAGGAAGTTCATTCATGAACTTGGTATGGTTCCTTGTAGTGCATAAGCTATTCCTCTATTATATGATAATAATGGAGCAATAGCCTAAGCAAAGGAGCCTAGGTCTCACTAGAAGAGTAAACATGTACTCAGGAGATGCCATTTGATTATGGAGATCATTGTTAAAGGAGGAGTAGAGGTTAACAAAGTTCCTACAGAGCATAACATGGTGGACCCTCTTACTAAGGTATTGACATAGAGCAAGCACACTAGACATGTAACTCCATGGGATTGAAGTTTATATATGATTGGATCTAGTGCAAGTGAGAGTTTGTTAGTATATGCTCTAGAGCATCATGTTTTACTGTAATTTAATATTGAACAATTTATCAATAAAATGCATTATTAATTATTCAGTTTACTTGAAAGGTTATTAACTAAATAATGAATTCCAATATATTGGAATAGTATAAAGGAATTCATAAAGAGTTTATGAAATAAGATTCTTATTGTGTGCAAATATTCAATATCTAAATTATCCTTGATCAATGTCTTAATAAGAATAAATATTATTAATGCGGTTAAGATCAACACATGTTATACTTCCTTAAAGGATGATTCTCATTCATCATGATAAAAGTTGTCTAAAGTGAACATGTGGATGACTTATTAGAGACCTTGCCAGTGAGATTTTATATAGATGATTAATCTATGTCTGTGAAGTATATCTCACTCATATCAGTAATGCAAGTATCCTTAAGACTTAACATAACAAAGGTATTTTAATTATGGATCACTATATTTTGACTCATATTTTTATTCCTCTATACAAGGCGTTCATAACTAGGAGGTTTTATATAGTATGAAGTAGTTGAAGATATTTGTTTATCAAAAAAGGATTCACCACCCCAAATTAAATGTAGAGGTTTTACCTCATTGATTCATGTAATATTCTTTATTCATGAATCTCTAGCCAAAGTAGAATGTCTATTGATGAATGAGATTCATAAGGGCATTTTGAGAATAAAGATTATAGTAATTGAAACATCAAATTTAGGGCATGATCTAATATACTTGATCATGCATTGAATTGACATTATTTCATACTCAAACCTAAATGAGATAGTAAATGGTGAAAGGAGTTTATTGCAGGGAATCTAATATGGAAGGGTTGTAGTCAAACTAATGACCTCTTGATATTTGGGTAGTCATGATGTATGACTAGACACTGCTCTTGATTTATATATGATTTTATAAAATAAAGTTTAATAATATATTTATATGTTACCAACATGTCAAGAACCCAAAAGGTCACATACTAAAAGTAAGAGGAATGATAATCACGAATGGATGTTGATGAAATTATATTTTGTGGTTATGAGATAACCTAGATTATTCATATTCATTAGAAAGAGCATGAAAAGAGCTTCGATTTGATACTAAGATCATTGAAATCTAATAAGTAGAACTCAAGATACAAGTGATACATGTTCTACATGCATGGTATATATGGATTTGGGTGGAATTAAATTAATTAATAATCAATATGTGATTGTCATATAACTTATTCATGTATGATGAATTAAAAGGAAGTGCACATGATTGTCATGTGCTTCTAGAGGGATTTTAAGTCATGTACATGCAAGTCATATACCTGAAGCATGTGATATGCACATACATATGACTTAAGTAACCTAAAACCTAATTAGGTTTTTATAAGTTGGTTGACACAACTTTTAGGGTTACTAGAACAAGGAATTTCAGCTGCCTTCTTCCTCCATTGGTTCTGTGCAATTAGAAGCTCAAGAACAAGAAGATTAATTTGGATTTTGGATAGAAGATCAATAAGAAGAAACTGAATTCATCTTTCTCTTCATCCATTTCTTTTCTATTTTGTTTTACTAATCTAAAAAAAACTTATAATTTTGATTACTAATCATTTCATTGTTTATGTGGATAGTTTGAAGATCCTCTACCTTAAAGATTGAAAAGTTTGCTACAACTTTTCAAAAGGATAAGAAAGAAGGAAATCTACTTAAAAGTGAGTTTTTCAATCTCTTCTTTAATAATCTTCTCTATGTTTGGTGTATTTTATGAATAAAATTGCTAGATCCATTGTAAAACATGTTTTTAAAAAGTTTTAAATTATACCTTCCGCTATCAAACACATTCTCACAAAGCAATTGTATAATCTATGAATGACTTTACTACATGAATGTAAAATGAAAATGCTATAAGTTTAATGAACGAGACTCATACTTCTCCAGGAGCTATCGATAAGGGCAAAGCGGTAGTAGGTTTATACTATTCACTTTATGACCCTACATAGGGCCTTAAAATAATGACTTCTCACTTGATAACTTATAATAGCAACTTAATAAGTTTATATTATGAAAAGTATCATATGATCATCGTTGCATATGATTATTAAAGTATCAATTATACATCATATCATGAATCATCCATACATAAAGATATATTTATGACATATCATACAAAGGATATAATGAGGAAAAGAAAGTGATATACAAAGCAAAGTTCCATGAAAGCTTAATGGGTCATGTAGTTATTATCGATTCGCTCGATGGAATCATATAGTTACTATCGATTCCCTTGATGGAATCATAAAATATAGGTTCTTATCATGAAACTATAAAGAAATGTTATGTTCTTATGGGAACTAGAGAATAATACAGTACTTGTACATAGAGAAATAGATCAAGTACAAGATTGTACACAATCATATAGAAAAGAAACAAAATGTTATAGGAAAATCAAAGGGAGAATACAAAGCATGAATGCATTCTCACAGATATACATTACCATTCGCATATATCATGAAAATACAATGAATGAAATGATGAATGCACTACAGTTGTGCTTATATAGAGACGTACACAAAGTAATGATGTACAATACAGTATTTGATACTGGAAAAGTCATAGTGGATCCTTTTATGGTATTTATTCCTATATTTATATAGTATGCTATATGTGTTGCCTATAACAGATAAAGAATGATGCAAAGTAATATGATATGATATAGTTATACTATCTAATGATTGTTTACGATTATTTGACTTTAATATGTTGCTTATGATAGATGATCATGTTATTTACTCACTTTATAGCACCATTGAATTTTATAGTTAGTATTTGTCATTTGATGAACACAGGACCAGGACCTTCGAATGAGAGTTTAGATTGATCGATTTGTAGTCATGAGAGGTGGTGATTTTGGTGAATCTCATTCTTGGAGCAGTGTTGGACAAATGTAACATACTCAAAGATATCTTTTGTATATGCAGCTTGTTATATTAACCTTAGCGACAGTAATACTTATGTTGTAAACTTTTATTGCGTGTAATATCGATACCATTAAGATATGTAAAGTTAGACACATAGATTTCGTATAATGAATGATAATATGGTTATGCATGCTATCGTGTATTTATATTATTCATATTTATAGTTATCATCGAATTACAGGTACATGATATGATATAACTAAATGAATTAAAAAATAAAAATTTCATAAATTTTTATAAATCTTTTGTAGGATAATTAATGAATTCCTTATTTAAGGAATTATTAACTATTTTATAGAAGCGTGTTACATCAAGTTTGGGTGTAATATATTTTAATTTTATGATCAATGAAAATAGCTTTTAAGGTTTATGGTTTATTTCATTTACATGAATCAAAACTTTTTCCAGGAATGTCAGTATTTTTTTCCAACGTTATATCGAATATTTTCCAAAAGAAATTTTAATTTTGAATAGTGAATATATTTTGGTTATATATGTATGTACGTATGGTAGATCAAGTATAAATCTGGAATTTAAAAGCATTTTATAAAACAACAAAGCACTGAACATCCTTAATTTTCAAACATGTTAAAAAAAGAAATAAAATTAAATTAAAAATAATGCATAAAAGTTTCATAAATAAGTATTAATTTCAAATCCCAGAGCAAAGTCAGTACCCAGACGGATTTGCCGTAGAAGAGTCCTTCCGGATCTATAGAAAAGGATGTCATCAGGTTTGCTCCGAAGAATTTACGAGTAGGTGCATGTCACACTCCATGTCACTGCAAGCAACAACAGGCAAGCTAATCAGAATTACAGATAAAGAAATGCGATTCTACCGACTGTCATCTTCCTTGCAAAGCTGTTGTTTTCCATCAGGACTTAAACAGAAACTTACTCATTGCTCGAGTCATTCGACGACCATCTGGTGACTGAAAAACCGTGGGCCTGACAATAGTTGCATGGCTGCAAGCATAGCCAGGTCCAGGCCCTAGCAGGGTGAAATTCTGGGGCAATTTTACGGTCTTATTGGTATTACCAGAAGAACCAACGCTCAGCTGAAAGGCAGAAACTGCTTTTGAATGGCTAAGTCTCCAAGTTGACAGTACACCACCTTTGCAGCAATTTGCAATCTGTTGATTGTAAGGTACGTCAGGTAGCAAGTCTACAATTTCAGGGAATCTCTTGCAAGAATGTGGGATGTTGCCTCTGAACCTGGAACAGTTCCCTTGACTAGTGGCTCGAGCTCCTATCATAGCCCATATCACTTCTTTATTAGCCCATTTCCATCCTATTTTCCATCCAGGTCTCTTTATTTGCCTGTACTTCTGATAGTTGGTCATTGTCACCACTCCCTGGATTTATCATGATAGTCATTATCACAGTTGATAACTATGAAGAAGGCTTACGGAGGGTTGCTTGCTGCTTATAATCATAGTTGCAATTTTCTCACAGGTCATGACAGATATCAAAATATAGCTAGTCATATTGCACATATTTTTATGGATATGAGGGGCTTTTGTCATATTTGGAGCAAAAAATAAAAGAATTCCTGAATTTATGATCAAATCAAAAATAATTTCAAGTTTAGGATATTTTGACTTTTTGCTGTTAATCATACTCAAAATCCTGCTGATATGACTAACAGATTAGCAGGACTGGTTACATGTGGCTAGATGAACACGTTTTGTCTTTCTCGTTAGAATTAACTCAATCAGCTATAGATAATAGAATCACATCATCAGCGGAGTTATGTCTTTCTCGTTGGCAAAAGAGAGACAGCAGGGACAAACTGCCATCGACCCTAGCCAGGCGGAACTAGTCTCTGACTGTTAACCATATCAGTAGAACTGTTAGTATGATTAGTGACCAAAGATTAAAATATCTTAAACATAAAACTATTTTAAATTTCATCATAAATCTGAAAATTCTTTTATTTTTTTACCATAAATAGAGACAAAGCCCTGGATCTGCCCGGGATCTGGGTTGCTAGAGTAAATCATCCAAAAATTTGAATCAGAAAAATGGAAATTACCACGTAACCATCTGGAGTCCACGATAAGACGTCCCACTTGATCGTGATATTCCCCGTTGGATCCAAAGGGTCAAATGCCGCCCCTAAAAGTTTCAATTTCCAGTTACAAAGAAGCAGAAAAGCTGCTTGTAAGTACATTACCTTGAAATAAAATCAATATTCCCAACTGAAAATAGTGCTTGAAGTAAAAAAATAACTAACCTACTTGGCAAAAAATCATAACGATGACAATTGGGTAAATAAATCTATGGAATTTCATGCTTCCAGTTCTGCAAAATAAGGAAAAGAAAAGATACCTTGAGAAACCAACATCAACCCATCAAGCAAAATGAAGGCCGGAACGAGACTCACCTGTTAACTTTGGTGATTAGTTCGTGTTCATCACAATGAAAGCATTTAATTATAAACAACACAGTGAAGCAGGTCCGTGAATTGCAGAGGACATTTCACACATGAAATTACATAAAAGGACTACCACGTAAGACCAAACAATCAAGTGAAAGCTGAAACTTCCAAAGCGTTAATTAGATAATTAAGAAAAGTCAGATAGCTTGGAAAACTGCGCCTATATACAAGCTCTGAATGAAGTCAACTCCTCCTCTAACATTGACTTTTTTGATGCATATACACACACCGACATTCACATGTGTTCATCTTAATCTCAATTTCTCATGTACTTAACGAATCAAAATAATTTATGATGAATTAGTACTCTTTTAAACATATATATATTATTATTATTTCTTTCCCCTCTCACTAGAAGCCAGAACTTTAATCCCATTCCAATGATGCCTCCGTTCATGATTAAAATTAATAACTTTCTTAAATGTGATGATGTAACATTTACAATTATCTTTTTCTCATTATTAAAACTTGAGAAAAATACAAGAAAATACTTTTAGGTTTAATCTATTTGTATAAAAATAGGGTTGTGGTTTGTTTTTAACACTTCAATTCTTTGTGTTATAATGTCAAAATTAATAACCTTTATCTAACTTAAAAATTTATATTGCATTAGTATTTGATTAGCAATAGGAAATATATAATACTATCATCATAATTTATTTAATTTTTTATTGAAATTTTTTATGTATTTTAATAATTTAAAATATTTCTAATATTTATGACATATATTACAACTTTATGACATTTTGATGATTTTATTTTTTATTTTTTGAAAATTTTCTTAATGACAATTTAGATTTTGAAAAACTAATATGTACAAAAATTGATAGTAATCAATAGATAATTGATAATAAATTTACTAAAATGGAATATGAAATTCAAATTTTAAACAAGAAAAACCATTTGGTATTTATTACATTTTATTTTTTAAAATTTATTTAGTTTAAGTATTATATATCATTATACTATTAACATTTAATAATATAATATTCTAATATTTTTATATTAATTATATAATATAATATGTTTATTTTTATTGTATTATTTAATTTAATTATTTGTTTTATTGATTTGTTATATTTATTTTCTTATTCTATTAATTTTTAATATTATAATTTAAATAATAATTTATTAATTAAAAAAGTAAGTGCTTTGAATAGCCATTTCTGTACATTCAATGTACTCTACGGATAGAGGAATACATAGAGTTGAACATAGTAAAATAAGAAATTGAAAGATTTCATTGAAATTGTTCGTTTGGAAATTTCCCGAAAAGCTAATCATAGGTTCTTCTCCCCATCGGAACAATAGGGCCGTTATACTCATTACTAAACTTGTTGAAGAGATGAAATATAACCAAGTTATATCTTTTTGATCAGAGGTTGAATCAATCATCAGAAGAAGAATTAGGCCAAAAATTAAGATACATTCTGGTAAAATAGAGTTGGAAAGGGGCGTGAATCAAGAGGAGGCATCACACATTCGTAACCATTGAAGTAAATTTTTGAAGGAAATGCCCATCCTCCTTGAATGTGAATTTATTCAAGTCCTTTCCAAGCAATATCTTTGATTGAACATTTCCATCTACTCGAGTTTCAATTAATAGGTGTTGAAGGTTGAGTTTTTCCTTAGAATAAGAAGTTGAAATCTGAAGATAATTTATCCTTGTTTATTGTTTAATAGTAGTTGAAATCTTAGTTTAACTGTATATATCAATTTCTAAGATGTAATTATTTTGTTGTATCAAAGTTGATGGGATAGTTGTCAACTTTACTTGTAAAACTATATGTTATGCTTATATGTATTTTTGTAATTTGAAAATGAAATTAAGCAACATAACTCTTCATCACAATATTTTGTTTTTCTTCTTTATTCTTTATTTTTTAAAAGAATGTTTTCTACAATGGTATCAAAGTATTTCTTCTTAAGGGCTTATGAGTTTTTAAGCTAGTTTATAACTTCCACTATGAATATGCCTGCACCTCCTATGTTTACTAGAGAAAATTATGATTATTAGGTTGTAACAATGGAGTCTTATCTGCTAGCTTATAACTTATGGAGTGTTATGGAGGAGGAGTATGTGAAAGAACCATTGCCAAAAAATCCTACCTTGGCACAAATCCATCAAGACTCGGAAGGGTCCATAAAGAACTTCAAAGCTTTCGCCATCATTCATTTTACTATTTTTAAAGAAATTTTTCCCAGACTTGTTATTTTTAAAAAGAATAAGAAAGCTTAGGATTACTTGAAAGAAAAATATATTGGAAGTGCAAAAGTGAGAAGAGTAAAGTTGTTAATACTTAAAAGGGAATTTGAGTTGTTAAAGATGCAAGATGGTGAAAGTGTTAAAGATTATGTCTAAGAGTAATGAATTCGGTCAATTAGATCAAATTACTTGGAGGAGACTTCAAGGATTAAGGAATTATTGAGAAGATGATGGTCAACCTTCTTGAGAGGTTTGAATCTAAACTCTCTGTGATTGAAGGAACATATGATTTGAAGAAGTTATCAATTATTGAGTTGATAAGCAAGTTGCAAGTTAAAGAACGAAGAATCTCTATGAGAAGTGAAAGCATAGTTGAAAATGCTTTTCAAGCTACACAAAGTGGGAAGTGGGCAACAATAATATTAAAAGTAGGCAGTCAATTTACAGTAGCTAAAGGCAAGCAACAAAACATAAATAACTCTTTAAGAAAAAGGAAAATTCCTTATTTGCAATATATGTGATAAAACTAATCGTTTAGAAAGTAAATACTAGAAAAATTTTATAGTGTAAAATTTACAATAAAAACTAGACACGTTGAAAAAGTGTACTAGAAAAGAAAGAGTTATACATCCTAGAAAAATGTTAATAGCTTGTACAACAATCACAAGTTGTTCTTATTGGAACTACTAAAATTGTAATTGAAATACTATTATCAGTAGGTCCTTGAAATTTACTAATTATAAAATAGTTCATTTAGTTATTATATTAGTAATGTAAAACATTGCTTTATAAGCAAGTTAAGTTGTTAAATTAGTCAAAGTTTGGTATATTTTGCAACAGAGTTATGGGTTCTTACCTACTATACTTCTGTAATGTTTTATATAAAGGAAGAAAGTCTTGTAATATATTTTGTAATGTTAATAAAAAGCTCATTAAAAGGGTTTCTTGTTAAAGTTTCTAAAAGTGTTATCATCAATTTGTAATATTTATGAGCTTTCAACTCTTCCACTTATAATTTCAGTGGTATTAGAGTAGTAAATTCTACAAAACTGTGGCTGCATAATGTCTTCAAACATTACAACTTCAGCAATTGGTTCCACTACTACAAACTCCTTTTTTTATGGTAATCACCACCATATTTAGGTTATTAAAATGAAGTTTCACCTAAGATCTTTGGATCTATGGAAAGTAATGGAGACTAATGAAGATCCTCCAACACTCAGATAAAATTTAATAATAGCGTAGTTATAAAATTATGAAGCATAGCTTCTAAAGATGGATAAAGTGATTACATGTTTATATTCAATTTTAGTTGATTATATCTTTACTTCTATAATGGATTTATAGACTTTTAAAGTCATTTGGGATTGGCTAAAGGAAACTTTTGAGGATACTCATTGAGTTAAAGTGATTAGACTTCTCACACTTAAAAGAGAATTTGATCTCTCTCGAATGAAGGATGACGAACTAGTAAAAGCCTATATTACTAGATTGATAAATATTGTAAACCAAATGAGGTTACATGAAGAAATAATAAAAGATCAAAAGGTAATGGAAAAGATTATGGTGAGTGTTCCTTAAAAGTTTGAGGCAAAAATCTTAATTATTAAAGAATCTAATGACATGAATAAGCTTACTGAAGTAGAATTAACAAGCAAACTTCATGCATAAGAGCAAAGATTATCCATGATAGCTGATTTGATATTGTAAAAGGTGGCTTTATCGTTCATGAAAAATCAAACCAATTTTCCTAGGTAAATAAGAAAAAGTTCAATAAGTTTATAAAGGGTAAATTTCAAAATACTGTAGATAAGGAGAAGAAATCAAGCTTCTCACTTTGTTCTCATTATAAGAGGATAAATCAGGATGAATTATTTGGAGAAGAACTGCTATTATAAAAATAAACCAACGTTTTTTCTACAATTTTTATAAAAATCTAGGTAACACTAAAAGTTTTGTAAAGCCAAGAAGAAGAAAGAGTAGCCTCTTAATCAACAAGCAAACTCAATAAAGGAAGACTCAAAACTAGAAAATGAAAGTTTATTCATGGCTCAAGATAATGAAATAATAGTTTAGAAGTCTATGTAGCTCATTAATAATGCGTATACTAGCCACATATCACAAAACCTCTCTATTTTCATGCATGTGGATCCTTCAATCATTACAAAAGTCAAAATGGGAAATGGTGTAGTTGTATTTATTGAATGTTCCTCAAATATTGAAAAATGGGTATAAAGTTTATTTTAAGGGAAACACTTGCTTAATTTAAGATGTTACCAGAGAGGAACTTATAGTAGTAAAAATAACAAGGAATAATTTTTATTTAAAATTTGATGTCATCAAAGAATTTACTGGTAGTGCCGCTAAATATTTGAGTACTAAATGGTATAAACATCATGGGCATTTAAATTTCAAAACTTTAAGGTTTGTGGTAAATTCAAAAATGTGCCTTAATTTGCCTAATATTAATTGATAGTTTACATGAATGTGAAAGCTGTAAGGTAAGAAAGTAGACAAGATTTCCATTCACTAATAGAGGAGTTTGAAGAGCAACCATGAAGCTTGAAATGGTACATTTAGATATATGTGGACTCATGCATACCATTTCTCTTAATAAAAGTAGATATTTTGCCTTGTTATTGATAATTTAATAAAGTTTTAGTAGATGTTTTTTCTTAAAAACAAGTTTAAAGTCTTCAAATGCTTTTAAGACTTTTAAAGCTCAAGCTAAGAATCAATGTAGAAGTACCATTAAGGTGTTATGGATAGACAACGATGGCGAATATACATCCATAGAATTTAATTTGTTTTGCAGGAATATTAGAATCATTCATCAACTGACAACAACTTATCTCCATAGCAAAATGGAGTTTTCAAGAAAAAAAATCATACAGTAATGGAGATGGCTTGTTGTTTTTTGTTCAAAAAGAAATTATTGAAGGAGTTCTAGGCTGAAGCAGTATCTACTACTATCTATTTGTTGAATCAAACTGCAATTAAATCAATTGAGAAGCAAACCCCTTTGAAGCATGGACAGGTCATAAACCATGTCACACCTGTTATTTTATGAATTTATTTATATTTACAAGTAAATAATTATTAGGATTTAATTAATTTATATTTTTTCATTATGACTAGATTAGAGAGAATTAAATGATAAAATAATGAAACTAATTATAATGTGGTATCTAATGTCACTTGCCTTGATTGAATGATAAACTAGTACATAAATTTTAAGGAGTAACTTGACATAATAAGAGTATGATTAAAATTAAGTATAGGAGATGTGATGGATAATTATTAATTAAGCTTGTATCTAAGTAAGAGTTTATATGAAAATTATTATTGATATTAACTGATTTGTTGAGAAGGTTGTGTGAATTCATGTATGTAGTATGTAAGCATGATTGATGTACATTATAGTATGAATTTATGTATAAGAACTAAATTTAAATAAAGTTACTAAATATGTGAATTTCACTTGATATTACGTTGGTTAAATTAACAAGTTGGTAGACATTTTGTTTCTGAGGAGGACAAGAAAAGGGTGTAAAATTTAATAAAACAAAATAATATGTATAACGGATAAAAGATAATGCATGCTGGAAATTTCCTTGGAAATTATTATGAAATTGTATAAACAAAGTATTATGTCAATTGAAATACAACTGTATATAGGCAAGAATGGAAATGGTTATTACTGAAGTAGGTAACGCACACTAAGTGCTAAGACTTCACCATTTAGAGAGTGGTTACTAATAAGGTTAGTTAGGCATTAGTCTTATAATTTTTAAAAACCAATTATGAAGGAAATTAGAAATGAACACAACTTATATAAGCTAGAGTGGTTTGCAGATCAAATGACTTTAACAATTAGATAGTAAGGAGCATAGAAGACATGGGAGTTAATTCTTCTTAGGGGATAGTCAGATTAAGAGGATGGCTTTTCAAACAATTTAAACTTGCTTTCAAATAAATTAAAATACGTTTAGAGTCTTGGTATATATATTTATCATTAGGTTATATATGAGAACGTGCACGTATTTAAAGAAGTCTGGAAACATTGAAAAGATGGCTACCAGGAGACGTGTTTATTGAGTTAGTAATTAAAGACTTATATATCATATTTATTGGTTATTTGGTTATACATTACTTAAGATATAAAGTTGATTTCATAGGAAAATACATGTGTGTTGTGATGTATGAATTATTTAAGAGCTGTGAACTGTCGAATGTTATATACAGTTGTGGGTGGGACTTTCATCGTGACTTAAAGCGAGGCTTGTGATGAATAGACCAAGGGTCCGCTTGGAGTGAAAATGCAATCTTCTTGAGAGGCTACCTCAAGGAATGAGATAGACTCAAAAGAGTCACAAGATGGAGTCACCACCAGATGGTTTTGGATTTGGTTCAACCGACCTATAGCATGAGTGCTAAGTCAAACCTTTCAAAGATGGGTTCAAGTGGTGAAGATCTATTCACTTAGAGTTTCAAGTTTGATTTTACCATTTAGTCAGGTTAATTATCCTAAGTAGGTGAGCATTAATAAGCATGAAATAGGTACATAACATGATATAACATGATAGCAATCATAGCAGATATAACATGGAAAATATGATATAGCAATCATGGTGAATGCAACATGGTATATGCATGACATGTAAAAGATGACATAATATAAACATGAAATATGAAGAATGACATAACATAGACATGACATGTGAAAGATG
Organism: Dalechampia spathulata; assembly: GCA_948192965.1. NCBI lineage: Eukaryota > Viridiplantae > Streptophyta > Magnoliopsida > Malpighiales > Euphorbiaceae > Dalechampia > Dalechampia spathulata. The sequence goes on from CANYBF010201402.1 coordinate 27,395, forward strand.
ATATGATATAGGCATAATATGTGAAATGATATGACATAGGCATAATATATGAGAGATGACATGACATAGGCATGGCATGTAAGAAATGACATGGTATAGGAATGACATATGAGAAATGATATGGCATAGGCATGATATGTGAAAGAATGACATGGCATAAGCATGATATGTGAGAATATGGCATAAGCATGACATGTGAGATGATATGGTATAGGCATGACATATGAGAGATGACATGGCATAAACATGACATGTGAGAGAATGACATGACATAGCATACATTATATAGCAATGATAAAATGAGCATAATAGCATGAATCAAAATCAATAATAATGGTTCAAAGAAAGGGATTGAGGAAGATAAAAGGATACATGATGAAATAAAGCTAAATCATATATGTCGGGGGAAATAAAATAGAGGTCTATTCTATTACAAAAGATCTTCAATGATACAAAAATCTGAGATGTTAAGCAACATCTCCTCCACTAGGGAAAATGTCTCAGGTAGCATGAATTAAAAATGCACGAATGGAAAATATGAAATAGACAAATAGTCATTAAGCAATAAATAAGATTTAGGACTAGATTGATCAATTCAATGTGATGTGAAAGCATGAATCATAGGCCAAAGTCTGATGAATGTAATGACAACAATCATAAAATGTAATAATAAACACGAGTTGGATCATGAAAATCATGAAAAACAATCAATTTTAGGCAAAATCAATCAATAACATAATTAGAAGATTCTAATATCATATTTAATGTCACTTAGAAACAAATCAACATCCAATTAAGCTAATCATGATAAGAGATAATTGAATCATAATTAAAATGGCATTAATTGAGAAAATAAGCAAATTAGATGATTTAATGGCAAAATCAAATGGAATCCATCATGGCATAATGAATTGGAGGACTCTAACATCATTCAAATGTCAATTAGAGATAGGAAACACATCCAACTCAAGCCAATCACATTAATCATAATAAATCAACATATTAAATAAGCATTTAACTTGAAAATTTAATTTTGAAGCCAAAATTAATGATGTAGGATCAATGTATGATGATTTTAGATCATTAAAGTTACTATGTTGTATGTAGCACATAACATGCAAAAAATGAAAGAAAATGTATTTTTAGGCAAAAACATGAAATAAATCATAAATCTTAGCAGATATATGACTGTTATAGATCATTTAAGCTACGTAAGAGCATTAAATGCTACTGTTACATTTATAATTGAAGCCAATTAATGCAAAATAAAACCAATTCATAAAACCTACAAAGAAATCAAGAAGAAAATGAGAAGAGAATAGGCACTCAAAGCTCACTAAGTAATTAGTTTTTGAAATCTTAATTTCAAATATGATTAAGGATTTAGAGAGGATTAATTAGTCATTAATTCAGATTAATTAGTCATTAATTCAGATTAATTAGTCATTAATTATAGATTAATTACTTAATTAAGTGCTTAATTAAGTATGATATAGTCCAGAAAAAGGCTATATGTGCAGCATGTAGCAGTATATGCCTAGCATGATGCATTATTAACCTATGTACACCACCCAATATGAGTGCATTGGTATATGTGCCATATATTAAACAAGCATCATTTAGAGCATAAATGCATGAGGATACATGGAGCATATTAGATTTGCATGGAAAAAGCCCACACATCATGCATATATTTTCAGAACATGCATAGCATGTAGCACTATATGCTCCATATATTAGAAAATACATGCCATATACTCCACCTTCCACAAGATAAATGTGATATGCTTTGCATGTCCAGAGCACTTAAGGGAGGCTAAAAGGCATGTCTAGAGCACTCTGGACATGCAGAGCATGTTACATTTTGCTTATAGAAAGAAAATTACATAGTATGTATTTTGTAATATGCAAAGCACATAATGTAACATGTTATGCATGTTTAATAGATATACATATGGTTTGTGGTATTTTCTCATGCAAATCTAATATTCTCCATATATCACCATGCATTTATGACATAAATGATGCTCATTGGGCAAGGATGCACATCTCAATGCATCCCTTTGGGCAATGCACATAGGTGGATTTTCCTATATGTTGGGCATGTACTGCTACATATTATGCATATAGCCTTTTTCTGGGCTATATGTTGCACATATAGCATTATATATTACGCATATCCAGTGTAATTTTATAGAATCCCACATTATTTACTTGCTTTTAGCAACTAATGACCTTCACTTATAAATATAAGCCATATGTTTATAGGAAAAGGGGTCTGAAAATTGAAAATTGCACCTAAAATTTTCCAAATTGGTTTCCTACTTAATTAAACACTTAATTAAGCTACTAATTAGGATTAAAGACTAATTAATCCTCACTTTAAATCTCTAAACTTATTTGGAATCAAGATCTGAAGCTAATCTTCTTTAGTGATTGTAGAATGCTCTTTCTCTTTCTCATTTTCTCTTAATTTCATTGTGGGTTTATGATTTTTAGTTGGTTTTTCATTGATTGGCTTCAATTATGAATGTAATAACAACATTCATAGCTTTCTTGTAGCTATAATGATCTATAACAGTCACATATTCACTTGGGTTTGTGATTTTCCTTATGCTTTTACCTAAAAACTAGATTTCTTTCTGTTTTTGCACGTTACATGTAGTGTATGTCATGGTATATGCGACGCATATAACCTATATGTTGCACACATCATGCTAAATATGGTGCATATAGCTGTCTAATTTTCATGTTTTTTATGATTTTCACTCATTTTCAGTAGCATTAATGGTTTCACAGTAATCTTAATGATCTAAATTCATCATACATTGGTACAATTTGATTAATTTTAGCTTCAAAGTTAATTTTCAAGTCAAATACTTATTTAATTTGATATTTATTATAATTAATATGATTGGACTTAAATTGGATGTGTTTGCTATCTTTAATTGACACTTAAATGATATTAAAGTCCTCCAATTTCATTTTCCATGATCAATTTTTGTTGATTTTGCTATTAAATCAATTAATTTTCTTATTTTCTCAATTAAATGTCATTTTAATTATGTTTTATTTGTCATTTGACATGATTTGCTTAATTGGATTTAATTCATTTATAAATGATGCCACATGTGATCTTAGAAGCTTTCAATTATGCCTTTAATTGATTTTACCCAAAATTGATTATTTTCATGATTTTCATGACTCAACTCATGTTTATTGTTGTATTTCATGAGTGTTGTCATTACATTCATTAAACTTTGGCCTTTAATTCATGCTTTCACATGGCATAGAATTGGTCATTTGTATCCAACATCTTATTTATTGCCTAATAATTGTTTCATCTATTTGCATTTTTCATTTATGCATTTTGGTTTGTGCTACTCAAGACTATTTTCCAGAGTGAAGGAAATGTAGCTTAACATCTCAGATTTTTGTATTATTGAAGATCCGTTGTAATAGAACAAGCTTCTATTTTCTTTCCCCGGCATGTATGATTTAACTTTATTTCATTATGTATCCCCCTATCTCTCTCGATCCCTTTCTTTGGGCCATTTTTAATGTTCATTCATGCTACTATGCATGTTTTATCATTATTATATGATGTATACTATGCCATGTCATGCTTATACCATGTTATCTTGCACATGTCATGCCTATGCCATATCACCTTCCATGTCATGCTTATGCTATATCCTTTCTCATATGTCATGCCTATGCCATGTCATTTCACATGTCATATATATGCCATGTCATCTCTCACATATCATACATATGCCATGTCATCTTTCACATGTCATGCCTATGTCATGTCATCTTTCACACGTCATGCCTATGTCATGTCATCTCACATGTCATGTATAAGCCATGTCATTTCTCACATGTCATGTATATGTCATGTCATTTCTCACATGCCATGCATATGCCATGTTTCGTTCACCATGATTCCCATATCATGATGTCGTGTCATGATTGTTATATCATATTTACCATGCTATATTTGCTATGATTACTGCTATATTATATTATGTTGTATGCTTGTTTCATGCTTATGAATGCTTGCTTGCTTAGGATAATTAACTCAACTAAAATGGTAATATTGAACTTGAAACTCTGAGGGAATAGATCTTGACCACCTAAACCCATCTCTGAAGGGTTTGACTTAGCACTCATGCTATGAGTCAATTGAATCAAATTTGAAACCATCCAGTGGTGACTCCATCTTGTGACTCTTTTAAGTCTATTTCATTTATCATGGTAGCCCCTCAAGAAGATTGCACTTTCACTCCAAGCAGGCCCCCGATGCCATCGGTCATAAGCCTTGCTTTAGATTGTGGCAAAAGCCTTGTCTATAGTAATATAAGCTATTGAGGGTTAGAATCAGATCTCACAATCAAGATATATTATTGAAGCTAGGAAATGTAGTATAAATTATAATTAAGTATTGAGTAGCTAAAAATATATAATAAGACCATAAGTTTACACTATTTATAAGCTTGATATCAGATGGTTCATTTGCACATAGTGATGGTTTTAGGACTTGGCATTTTAATTAAAATACATAGAAATAAAGAACTATATATTAAACCAAAGGTAGTTGTTTATTTATATTGATATGCTTAACAATTAAAAAGAATAAAATGAGGATTTGGTTAATTTCATAATTGATTGTATGTATATGGTTTATAATGCTTACGGAACCAGGTTTAAAACATATATTAATTAAGTTAAAGAAGAATGGCCATCTTGATTTTTACACATAGAATAAACCATGCATAGTTCTAGTGTTGAATTGGACCATATGGGTGACATCTGAATTAATAGTAAATGATTAAGTCGTATGAATGAGTTTGATGTAAGCCCTAAATTATAAGTGAATGAAAACTTGGTATATGAAGTACTAATGGACCACTTAAATTAACATTAAGTTAGCAGTAATGAGTGACACAAGTGATTGGCTAGAAAGATCAGGGTTATAAGAACTTGAACGGTATGGTTTCATGAAAGAGGCATCAGAATGATTAAATCTGAAAACATAATTAAGAGGTAGTTCATGAACTTAAAGATTTTTATTGAATTGTAAGGTGTTAACACACTTTCTTATCTTTCTTTTACCAATACTTCAATGGTTATGAACTAAATTAAACCCTTATATGCATAAATTAATTATATGATGAAACTAAGGAGTTAGTGCTTTTAAGAGCTTTTTATAGAAAATGTCTAAGTATAATGTTGGTAATAGAATAGGAATTACATGCATACATAATTAATAAAGATGACAATGAATGTTATTGTTTGTAATAAATAATTTATGACAATGAATGTTATTCTAAAAATAAAAAGAAGAATAATATAATCAAAATTTTAAAAGTGCTTGAGCATGCTTAAATTACAGAAGAGTCTCTTGTATGTAAAATAGATTGATTATACGTAGCTATTTGAATATAATTAGTATACATAAAAATATAGTATGGTTAATAAGGATATATGCAAAAAGAAGAGAATTACTTGAATAGTATTAGTATATATGAGAAGTCCATATACCAAATTAAATAACTAATGGGGTTTAGACTAAAATAATATGAACTTAGATGTTGAATTATGTTATGAATTAGGTTGTCATCAATAATTATTTGATTAAAATAATAATGAATTAAATGCAATAGATACAAGGAATGGATGAATAATTTCTTAGACTCCATAAATGATTGGAAGTAAAAAGGAAACAGGTTTGTGTTTATAAATAATTAATTGGAAATAAAGTTATAAGGTAAATCATGATATTTATAGAAGTGACAAGGCATTATTAGTTGCACAATCATTATATTTTTTTTATAACATGATTAATATCAATTATTGGTATCAATTACTTTCATATTTATTTAGTGGTGATCTTTTAACTGAGATTAGCATTTAAACAAATAGCTTGTCTAAAGGCAAGAATACCATAACAAACTCATTCACTAAAGTTGTTGTTGTTATTATTATTATTATCCATCAAATATTTAATGATTTTATTTAAGCATCGAGGACTGCTTAACACAATGATTAATCATTGACTATAGTGAGTCATGAATGCTTGGCGAGCATGTTAATTGCTACATGTGTATGAATAGATGTCGGTTGGTAGCATCATGATTATGTAAATGCATCTTAGAAATTATTAATAGCTTATAAATATTTTATGTATCAAGAAGAATGAGATAGACAACGATTATGCTTAATCAATATTAACACTACAAATGAGAGTAATAGGTAAATAACAAATGATTTATAGGTAATTACATTATAGTTGAATTATAAATTAATGCATCTACTAATGATCATTTACCAATTAATGATTATGTTTAGAAAATAGGAATTACACAATGAGTTATTTAATTATCATTATGATAAGTTAGAAACACTTAGTGAATGTGATAATTGGTATGCTTATATAAATTGATGTTTGTATCAAAATGATAATTAAATTTTTTATGTATTTAGAAGTATTGTTAATTCATAAATATATTAAGATTAATGGTGAATGATGTGACTTATATTTATGTTCAATGGATTATTTGATTCCCTAATTGGATCAATTGACATAAACTAAATAGTAATGAATTGCAATATTATAATTAATTATTTAAAAGTTTATTAATGTTAAGGATACACCATTGATGACGGAAAGATATATAAGATGGCTATATAGCATTTCACTAATACATATACATAAAAGCATTATGGCATAAATCATGCATTACATTCATTGCATGATATGAAGAAGATATAAGGGAGGTGCTAGTATATTTATATAAATTTATGAGATTTATGAGATAGGTTGAGTTTGGTTCCCCCTTGATAGTAGGTTGAGTTCAATTCTCTACCAACTATGTATATTTTGATGATATGATTTTTCCTAAGGTAGGTAAAGTTCAGATCCCTCCTCAGTGAGTCATGTGATAAATTATTAACCATGAGGTAGGTTGAGTTTGGGTCCCTCCTTAATGAGTTACATGGATATATATGTATATAAATATAGTGAAATAGAATAAAGAATAAATGTAAAGCATTTGCATTCAATGATTCATACGACATAACATTATTATACTACTAAGATAAAATGATAGAGGAAAGTGAAATGCAATTCATATTTGCATTCATTGATGTATAACATATCAATGTTATTCTATTGATATATAATATGATAACAAGGTTGTTTCATAAAAGTGACACATATTATAAAAAGTTATTTATAGTGAACTATATTTAATAATGGTATAGTATTATGTGGTAAAGTGATGATAAATATATCAACATAGTACGATACTCTACCTATAGTTATATGTCAACATCTAATATTAATTTTACATGTAAGTATATGCAAAGTGTGTTGGCCATGTATACTTATATGGTTTGACACTAGCAATTAAGATCAAGATTATTTATTTATATTTATGAACTAAGCAATTGAGGTGTGATGTGATATGTGTTCGAGTCATATGTCTTACTATTAACATTAGTATGGTCATACTGATCACATGGTGGTTTAATATCTTCTGGAGTTATTATGCTAGTACTATGTATAAGTTATGTTACAAGTATTGAAAGTATCAATTAAATAATTAGATTTATGTAAAGAGTCAAAACAGTTATAAGATGCTAATCCAATATGAGTGAAATTAGGAAAATATCAATGATTCTCATTAATAGTCTACATTGTAAATAATACATAAAAGAGTACTTAAATTAATTTAATTATTTTAAATGTCGTTGAGTATAAAACTCAACATTTATTATTTGATGGACGTAGGTTAAGATAATCAAGAAGATCCTTAGGTCAATGAAGCATCAGCGAAATCAAGGAACACCGAAAATTCATATAATTTATAGTCTCTAATTATGTTTATGTAATATATTCCTAACTATAGTCTTGTTTGTACTACCACCATTTACAATTATAAGTAGTAAATATTTTTGGCATGTGTGAAGAGATAAGTAAATGTAAAAATAAATAAATATTTTTATATATATATATATATATATATTTATAAACCTTTGTAGGAAGACTAATGAATTTCTTAGCATTGAGGAATTTATTATTCTTTCTATGGAAACATGTTTCATTACTCTATATGTGATAAACCATTTATATATCATTTTAAAATCTTGGTTTCATATGTTATTACTTGATTCCTTCAATTAAACGAGGAAAGCTAGATGAAAAGGCTAGAAAAGGAGTTTTTATTGGTCATGCTTCAGGAACTAAAGGGTACCATATATTTGATCTTTAAAGAAAGAGTGTCGCATCTGCTCTTAATACCTAGAATATACTTATATATGTAGTATTATTATGGCTGTGATTGGATGATTAAATGTCATTAAATATGCTTATGATATTATTATGAGTGAATGATTTAATTGGTATAGTAATTATATGTATTTGGAATGATTTACTTGAGTGTTGATTGAGAATTATTTGTTATACATATATGTACTTGTATATGAAGATGTATACATATTGTATGTCCATAAGTTATGTATTTGATGCATGGTTAAACTTTAAATTATGTTGAATTAATGTTTTTGGTAAGTTTTGGAAGTGTTTTTATGGTGTTTTGGTAATGGGATTAGGTTAAGAAGCTTAGAATGAATGAAACATGTTATTAAGTATGGCTTTTATGGTGTTTTATAGGAATGACAAGTCCTACATGACTCATGTGGATTGTACATGACCTAGGCATAATCTTACATGACCCAAACAAGCTTATTTTGTAAGGGCTGAGTTCTACACAACTCATGTTGAGTTCAACATGACTTATATTGACTCTTAAGGCTTATTTTGAGTGGATTTTGATGGGGAAACTTAGTGCATGACCCATGAAACTTATACATGTCTTTTGGAAGCTTAAAAATGAATGAAACATGTTATTAAGTATGGCTTTGCATGTTAAATGCTTGAATAAGTGTGTATATGAAATATAATGATGAAATTATGTTGTAAATAGTTAAGATGAATTGTGTAAATGCTTGAATAATGTTAGTGAACTAAGAATGTATGGATATTACATTTAGGTGTTGATAAGGGGAAAGCTACAACCTCCACACCTATAGAGGATCCAGACACAAGACATACCAGGTTTGTACTTAGTATAAGTTATGCTTAATAATAATTGAATATTGAAAAGAGATTGACAAGTAATAATAAAGCCTAGTTGAATATAAATGGACTTGAATAGTTAGTATTATATACTTTGGTTATCTTCCACTATTATAATGATATTTTTATATAGAAATAGAAGTGAAATGCTATTGAAATGGTGTTAGAGAATGCTTGATAATGTGATATGGTAATTGATGACTTTGAGTTATGGCTTGGTTGCTAATCATGAATTAACTATTGAGCATGTATTGAATGATGTGTTATGATGAGTCATGCATTTTATTTTATAAGTATGACATATGATGTCACACCCGGCCCATACCCAGGATGACATGCTCCCGTGACACAGACAGTGGCCCCCAGAAGAAGACCAGTGCCTGCACCGCCAGGGATACCTCATGCGACGTCGTATGGGGACCCGTTCTAAGCCTAATGGTGGTTGTGCTGCGGAAACAACATGATGCATATACATAACCCGGGATTAATTCATACACTCATGCAACATAAACAAACGGGCCAACTGTATTTCATAAAATATAAAAACCGTTATACAAACAATGAGTGTATATACAAACCACCAAAAGCTATACAAAATATAGTGCTACTGCTATATTAGATACACACTAGCTACACAGACACAAAAGGGACTGGAGTTTGCCGCAGAAGACCCGTACCAAGTTGAGATCGATCTGTCTCAGCTGATGACCTCTAGTCCTTTCCTGAATGCTCTCCCGTGGGCTTTGAACCTACGTTCATCAAATGACAAACGCTGAGATAAACTCAGTGGTGCTAAAAACACATATAAATAGTAAGGCAATATATCCATGCATCTCAAACATCATAGATATAGCAACACACTCATGATCATATCAGGGCATTTCAATCTTAGCATCTCAATCAGTATACAGCAATGCAATGCAAATGCTCCTTACATTCTCCCTCAGTCCTCTTTCACTCATTCACTATTGTTTTCCTGTAATGTGCACATTCCTGTTGCACACACTGGATCCCGTACCGGTACCACTCTCCCATCACCGGAGATTCCCTATCGACGTCTATCCGGAGAGTGCCTTGCACTCAATCCTACCGTATGTCTCGAGACTCATCTCCCATCTCAGGAGGATATTATCTAACAATTCCCGTAGGAATCCATTCAATATCGATCCAGTGTGCCCAGAGCTGAGCTCTGCCCTCATCACTCATTCTTTCTTTCTCTTTTTCCTCGATTCCTCATTTACCACCATGCATATCAGCATGTCATTACAATTAAATCATCTTATGCATAAAAACTTGGACAATTCATCATTTCATCAAATAAAGAAACATCAATCCAAGCATTTCCATAGCAATCATCAACGTATCACATCAAAACGATACCCACCAATCAAATAGACCTGCCTAAACACCTTAGGCAATAACAATAAGCCTAAAAGTGGCACAAAACACAAGCCTAGACTCATTTTAAGTCCACAGGCAATAAGAAATAGCCGAAAGTGGCTAAAGACATAAAGCTAGCACAAACCTTGTAAT
>CANYBF010201450.1:0-16901 GCA_948192965.1 Dalechampia spathulata
ACAAGGACTTGGTTAAGAGTAAAGTAAATTGATTAATAAATTTTAATTAATCTGTAAGGTAGTAAATGTAAAATAAATAACACAGGGACTAAGACTTCCGCAATACTTAGAACGACGCATCAATAAATAATAAATAGGTAAACATCAATAAAAACTCAAAAAAAAAAATTCATATGAATCCCTTGTAGAGTAATTAGTGGTTCCCATGAATTGGAGATCATTAATTATTTTACGGGAGCATGTCACAGTGAAAAGTCGTGACAGTTATTTTGAAAATAACACAATATATGAAATATCATCATAAAAAATTGAAGTAAGTTATACGATTAATCAAAAAATAGGCAGTAGAAACTACATCAGGCTAGAAGTGTTCAGGGACATGCATATGGAAAAAGGAGTGCTTTGGAACCTCATGAAGATAAGACCTTTTATGTTTTGCAACTCTATTATAGGAAGAAGTATCAACATAAGAAGATTGATGAATAAGGCTATGTTTAGATAAAAAATCATGGAACATGCTAGAGAAATGTTCTTTCCATTATCACTATAAAGAACACAAATGAATATATTGTGGCTTAATCTTTGCATGAAAGGTAAAGAAGATAGAAAATAACTCAAAACATTTTTTCATTAAAAATAACCATGTAACATGAGAAAAATCATTAAGAAATGTATAAAATAGTGAAATCTGGTTTGAGAGGTAACTAAATAGGGACCTCAAATATTAGAATGGATTATAAGCAAATTGACATGACTTACATTATAAATTGATACACAATGAAACTAAGCACAAAATTATTTTAACACAAACAATGATAGATGACCTAATTAGAAATGGACTTCAAATGGAGTTAAGTTCTTAGAATAAAGAAGAGAACATGGTACTTTGGTGTTAACTATGTAAAGACTCCCAAACTTGTACCCTCTATCAATAATTATCTCATTGAAAGATTTTGAAAAAGGTAATGGTTAGGAAAAAATAAGACACTACAATTTAAGGTACGCTTGAGTTAACTAATAGAAGTAAATTAAAGATAAATTTTAAAAGATACAACATAGAAGAAACAAACATAGATGGCCTAATTTGAGTAGTACTAACACTAATAACATTATATAGATATCCATTGATAAAGGTAATAAGAGGATAAACACTAGTTTGGAATTTAGATAAAAATTAGAATCACTTATTATATGGTTTATGTAACACCTAAATCAATAATCCACTTAGAAGAATAAGAAACAAGACATGTATTAAAGTTACTTGACTTGATTACAACTATGATGGAAGGAGTGGGTTTTAAAGTTGCTTGATATTGAGAAAATTAGGTATATACATCAATGGATAATGTGATTGGATTAGAGAAATTATGATATAAAACAATAACATTAGTTGCTTGATTTTATGAGGATCATTGATTTGGCCAAAGTTTCTTATAAAATCATTTTGTATGACCTGATTTATGATAATAATAACAAACTATACCACTAGGCTCTTGAGATTGAGTGTCATTTTGATCAAGCATATTACCACTCAGTCTACTATGATTATTCAGCTTGTTTCCACTATGACTTATTAAGGAATTATTGTTATGAGACAAAATAGGAGGTTGAGACTCTATGAAGAACTCTAGTGTAAACCTCCTTTAGAGTAGGCAATTCAGAATTAGAGAGAATTTGATTTCAAGCAACATCAAACTTAAAAGGAAAAGTAACCAAGAACCCCATAATTGCCATTTGTTCATGTTATTTTTATTATTCCTTAACATCCATACTAATAGAAAGCAAACCATAACATTCCTTATAAAGATGTTTATAATTTATAAAGAATTATATGAATGTTCTATCACCTTTTTCAGATTGATACAATGCCTTAGAAACATCGTATATAAGAAACATTCCCTTTACCAGAAAAAGTTATTTCAAGATAGCCTATAAGTTTCTTGATAAATTCATAATGATTAATTAAACTCGATACCCATTTATCAATTGAGTTGCAAATCTGAACAAATAATTTAACATCTTTATATAACCAGAGTGTTCAAGATTCATCAATAGGAGGATCACATATCAAATTATCATCTTTTTTAATGCTCCTCAGATGAACCTGAATGGTTTTGCTCTAATCAAGATAACTGGTAATATTCAACTTATCATCAATAAATTTATATGTAATTGAAATTAAATTAGTGATAATTTCAAAATTGGTAGATGATGATGCAATAACTTATTTTAAAATAGTATTAACCATAGTAAGCTTGGGATCCACCCTTTAGGATGAGAAGAAACAATGCACAAAAAAACCTTAATAATGATAAAAATAATAACTGATAAAAACCATGGTTGAAAATAGCCTCCTTCTACGTGTTAGCATGTGAAAAGTATTCCAAAGGTTTATAGTATTAACCATAGTAACCATAGTAAAAATAATAATATCAGTTATTATTTTTTATCATTATTAAGGTTTTTTTGTGCATTGTTTCTTCTCATTCTAAATGGTGGATCCCAAGCTTACTATGGTTAATACTATTTTAAAATAAGTTATTGCATCATCATCTACCAATTTTGAAATTATCAGTAATTTAATTTCAATTACATATAAATTTATTGATGATAAGTTGAATATTACCAGTTATCTTGATTAGAGTAAAACCATGGTTGAAAATAGCCTCCTTCCATGTGTTAGCACAAAAAAATGCTTTGACCAGATGTCATCGGACTTAAATCAAATGTTGATCAACAGTCACTCTAGCAAAGAGGATAGCTTATGTCAAAGAACTAGCAAGCTTAACTTACATCATAAAAAATCTTAAAAATTCAAAAATAAAAACCCAGAAATGAAACCCTAGAAGGGAAGAATAGAGTTGCTGGAAAAAATAAAGCTATTAGCTCTCTTAATTAAGCTTTGATACCATGTTATATTAAATAATTGGTATATTAAAAAGAGAGATTTACGTCCTATTTATATAAAATAATATTATGAAATAAGAAAGAACTATAGAGGAAATAATCCTAATAAATTTATTCTAATACTTTCTTAATCAAAGTAATTCTTAAAATATAATCTTCTAATTAATACAAAGATGTTTATCTAATTTACAATATGATACATTACATTATTACTTGGAAATGATAGGTTGCATATATAGGAGTGTGGGCATAGCTTTCACCATGACATAGAGCAAGGCTTGCGACACATGGACTAAGGGCTTACTTGGAGTAAAAGTTTAGTCTTCTTAAGGGGTTACCTTGAGAAATGAGATGGACTCAAAAGAGTTGTAAGATGGAGTCACCATCAGATGGTTCTATATTTGGTTCAACCAACTCATAACATGAGTGCTTAGTTAAACCCTTCAGAGATGGGTTCAGGTGGTGAAGATATATTCCTTCAGAGTTTTAAGTTTGATTTTACCATTTTAGTTGGATTATTTACCCTAAGCAAGTGAGCATTCATAAGCACATAACGCAATATAGCATGACAATAATCATAGCAGATATAGCATGATAAATATAAGATAGTAGTCATGGCATAGCATCATGATATGATAATCATGGTGAATAAAACATGGCATACACATGACATATCAGAAATGACATGATATAGGCATGACGTATGAGATGACATGGCATAGGCATGACATGCAAAAGATGACATGATATAGGCATAACATGTGTGAGATGACATGACATAAGCAAGACATGTGAAAATGGCATGGCATAAGTATGACATGTGATAGATGACATGACATATACATGACATGGAAATTAATAATGGCCTGAAGAAAGGGGTCGAGAGAGATAAAGGGATACATGAAGAAATAAAGCTAAATCATACATACCAAGGAAATAAAATAGAAGCCTATTCTATTATAAAGGATCTTTGATGATATACAAATTTGAGATATTAAGAAACATCTCCTCCACTCAGAAAAACAACCTCAAGCATCATGAGCCAAATGTATAAATGGAAAATGCAAATAGATGAAACAATTGTTAGGCAAAAAATGAGATGTCAGACATGAATGACCAATTTAATGCCATATGAAAGCATCAATCAAGGGCCAAAGTCCAATGAATATAATGGCAACACTCATGAAAATACAACAATAAACATGAGTCGGATTGTAAAAATCATGAAAAAGTAATCAATTTTAGGCAAAATCAATTAGAAGCATAATTGGAAGATTTTAAGATCATATATGACATTACTTAGAAATGAAATAACATCAAATTAGGCTAAACATGCCAAGTGACATAGTTAAAATACAATCAAATCATATTCAATTAAGAAACAAGAGAATTAATTGATTTAATGGTAAAATCAACATAAATTGATCATGGCATAATGAAATTGGATAACTATAACATCATTCAAGTGCCAATTAGAGATGGAAAACACATCCAATCCAAGACAATCACATTAATTGCAATAATCAATAAATTAAATAAGCATTTAACTTGAAAATTAATTTTAAAGCCAAAATTAATCATGTTAGATCAATGTATGATGAATTCAGATCATTAGGGTTACTGTAAGACCATTAATGCTACTCAAAACTTTGAGTAGCATTGAAAAATGAGTGAAATCAAGTGAAAATGAATGAAAATTATGAAAATCTAGGAAAACTAACAACTATATGCATCATACATAACATGATGTATATCACATATAGTCTATATATGGTGCATATAAAGGATTATGCATAGTACATAATATGTAGAAATTAAGGCAAATCAAATTTTTAGGTAAAAATATGAATCAAATCATAAATCCCAACAAATATGTGACTGTCATAGATCATCTAAGCTATGGGAAAGCTATGAATGCTACTGTTACATTCATGGTTGAAGCAAATCAGTTAAAAATAAAGTAAAAATCACAAACCCACAATGAAATCAAGAGAAAATAAGAAGAGGAAGAGGCATTCCATACTCACTAAGAGATTATCTTCCAAAACTTGATTCCAAAACATGATTAGGGATTTAAAGTAAGATTAATTAGTCACTAATACTAATTAACAACTTAATTAAGTGCTTAATCAAGTAAGTGATTAATTTGATAGAGTTTGAGTGCAATTTATTAATTTTTGAACCTTTTTCCCATAAATATATGGCTCATATTTATAGGTGAGGGTCATTAGTTGCCAAAATCAAGTTAATAATGTAGGATTCTGTGAAATTACACTAGATGTGCATAACATATAGTGCTATATGTGCATCATATAGCCTAGGAAAAGGCTATATAAGTAGCATGTAGCAGTACATGCCCAACATGTAGCCAAATTCACCTATGTATGCCACCCAATAAGGATACATTAGGATGTATGCCCCATGCCCAACAAGCATCAAATATATGGTGAAATGCATGGTGATATATAATGTATATTAGATTTACATAGGAAAAGTTTGTACATCATGCGTATATTTTTTAAACATGCACAACATGTAGCACTATATGCTTTGCACATCAAAAAATACATGCTATGTGCTTTTCCTTCTATAAGCAAAATGTAATGTGCTCCACATATCTAGAGCACTCATGGGAGGCTAAAAGACATGTATGCAAATTGGGATTGATATCGAGGACCTGTACCAAGCTGAATCAAAGAAAACCCAAAGTTACAATGCACGGGTGAAAAGTAAAGGTCTACAAGGAATATTGACATTTTCTTAATATTGATTAGTAAGGTAATATAGATTATGTTATATATGTGGGCAAAATGATTGATAAAGAGATGATAGTTTAAGAAAGAGGTGATGATGCATATAATCTCTAGAATAGTTCATTAAACATAAAATAAAAGGGGTGGAATGGAATAAAATAGAAAAACTAGGGTAATGGAAAAGGAAAGGGTACTACTAACAAAGTAACCTTATGGGTTTATTATTAATGCTATGACAACTTAGATAGGTCACTTACTCAAATTAATATAGGGGTGGATAGTTCTAGCTCCATAGGCATAGCCATAGGAGACAACAAAAGGGACTTCAAAGAAGGAGTTTGATAAATTAAGGGTTTATGGAGCTATAGATTGTACGAGTACCATAAACCCTCATATAGCTAAGATGTAGTTTTAGTTAACAAATCAAATATTTTAAAAGTTGGATCATATATGTTAGATGAAATTAGAATACACTATAATACTATTATAGAATGATATTTATAATGGCTTAGTGAGAGAATTTTTAGAAAGAATTTAAAATTGAAATATGTCCCCTTAATATACATAAATCATAAGATATAAGAGGTTTTAAGTCTCAAATATGGTTACATGACCACAACAAGCTACGAGGAAGAGATTAACCTACTATATTACTAATATAATGATGTTTGAAAAGGAGGGTAAAAAATAATATAATAAAATATTATAATGTCACATCCACCTTCATTAATATTTTCATAATTACTATAATATGCATTGGATACATATATAATTAAGTTGAATTGTTAATATGGAATATAAATAAAGTTAAAGGAAAAAGAATATAGGAATTATGGTACTTATGAAAATAATTAATGGATTAAGTTAGAGTGATAATCTAAAGAATATATAAAGAAATGAAAGGGTAAGATGTTAATTTAGGAGATTTAATAATTTTATGTTAATCATTTTAGTTGATATTACATAATGTTACTTCTTACATCCATCATTTCTTGCCTATTTATTTATGTTTATATGATTAATGTTTGCTATGTCCAAATAAATATGAGCATGTTTGAAAGGAAATTTATTGGTAAAGTATAATGATTTGAAAAAAATAGTATACTTTTATTAGTAAAATAACACATTTGATTGCTTGAGTGGAAAATAATTTAAATGGGAATCAATAATATTATTAATATTAGTTGATTATCAAATATGATTAGAAGGATTAATGAGCTAAAAAGAGTTATCACATATTAGAACTCTTTTTAAGATTTAACTTAAGGTAATATACATACGTTGTTAATCAAGTAAAGGTATGATGTGAGGAATCAAATATTGGAATTTAAATAATTGACTTTTGAGGGTAAATTTTTGGACAAGATAAGATTGAAACAAGAAGATTATAAATGATAAGGAAAGTTAGACATTAAGGTCCAAGATTTATCACTTGGAAGGGTTGATTAATACATTAATTAACTAAATGGTGGGCTTGGTTAAAGAAGAAAATTCCTTAGGAAAATTATGGTTATGATACTAGAAAAGTCAAATATTTTAAGTTTCCTTAAAGAAAGGGGTAAATGGAATGGTGTTAAGAAATGGAAGAAATTAACTTGCTTGGTTAGATGGATTTAAACATGGAGACAAAAGGAGTTGTTATCTAGGGGGAATAAGATTTAATCATACATAAAATTAGGTAAGATATTAATGATTATGTTAGTATAGAAACTTGCTTTTAATGTGTAAATGTTCTTGGGACTAAAGGGAGAATATGAAGGGAAAGGGGCTAGTAAATAGTGGTGCATGCTTGTAGTATATACATAAGAATAAGTAAGTATTTACTAGCTACATTGATTACTTAGAAAGAATGATATGTTGACTTGCATATATAGCCTTATATACCATATTAGGATGTGATTTAGGTGTGTTTATACATTGAAACTTAGATTAAAAAAAAGGGATGCAAAATGATATGTATGAGGGAATTAATTAAGCATGTTACATATGTATGTCGCTACCAATGACTTGACTAGGAAGGAAGGTTAATTAAGCTTGTATATGAATAGTTAATTAATAGGGATTTTTTTAGGTGTGCAATGTAAATTTGTGTCCATGATTAACTTAAAAAGGGTGCTAAAATATACGCTTAAATTTGTGAAATTGATGAATTGCTTTTGGTGTTATAATACTTGAAAACATGTGTGATGTTAACCAATATAAGATGACCTTGAATTATTAAATAGATTATATGCAAAATTATATAACTTTAGGGATAATATACATTACATAATGTATAAATGAATTAACATGTATATATTATGATTGAATATGAACTGTTACACATTATAGCTTGCATAATTATTTATACAAGAGAATCCTTATGTTAAAGGGGGATTTTTCAATGTGAAATATATGGTAAAGTATGGCATAATGATTTTTAGAGAATGTACTAAATACTATAAAGGCTCACTCTTTGACCATTTTTGCATGATAGAACAGTTAGCTTCCTTGTTTTTAAAATAGAAAAAATGGCATATTAATCATTTTTACCTTAACTCATTAGACCATATATCTAATTGTTTCCTCAATCTAGGAGTAAATGTTGGTTGCCAAGTGATTAGGTCCAAATTTGGGGATGCAAATACACCTATGCTATTCTTGCAAATAGTTGGTCATGTAAACATTCAATAAATTCATTAAATGCCTAAGAGTTGATTATATGACCACATATTATACATGTTATCATCAAAGGATGACATTAGGTGTAATTTGAAATAAGTAGCATATAGGGCTTTGAAATCATTGGAGGGCACCTTCTCCATGGAGTGATCAATCATGGCTTGCACTATAATGAGTGATGTCTCATCTAGGATTAACAATCTCTCTTTGATGATGATCCAACACTCTTAGTAGTTTCTGGATTTTTCTTTTTTCTACATATGACATACAAGGTTAGCATGGATAGACAAGCATGTTTTTTTTCCTATGCATGTGATATGATATGTAGAATATATGCATGACCTATGTTGGGAAACATATGATGTTATGGCTGCAATAGAAATTGGTTAGTGAAAATTTACATAGAAATTGGTTAAACACATAAAACACGAAAAGTTTAATGAACACGTAGAACTTCTTTCCACCCTTAAAGCTCCACAAAGAGTTACACTAAGAACTTGAGGGATAAAAGTCTTAGGATGTAAGGTATATAGAAATTTTGATCATTAGTTGATCATATGAGGGATTATGGTGAAAATCCAATAGCATTTTGAAACAGTCATATCATTTTAAGAAGAGAATAATTGTTTCATAGGTATAAGGGTATGAACCCTTTCAAAATTCTAACAACATTCTAACTCTTCTCATAATAATATATATTTTGAAAAATAAGCTAGAATTAGACAAATCTATTGACATGATAAAACATTGATCCATATAGCATTGGAAATAAGGATTTTAGTTTAGAATGTTACTATAATTAACTATATAGATTTTAATCTGGTATAGAGGCCAAGGTTTTCTAGCACAAGGTTCTTAAATCTATCCTTAAAAAGAATTTTCAATGTTGTCATTAGTTTTAACATTGACATTATCTTTGAACTAGAAGGAAAATTTTATAATAAGAAAACAAATAAAGTGCTTACTGTTTTGTTTAGAAAAGGAAAATGATTAAAGGAATAAAAATTAGCCTTATTTTCTTTAAAATTTAAAAGAAGAAAATAAATGAAATCATGGAAAATAGTTTTCACATTGAACTTAATATTATTTATACCCTTAACTTTTTCTTATTAAAATACTTTAAAGGTTTAATTCAATAACATTTAATAAGAATAAAATAATAGAGAAAAGACCTTCTTTTACTTTAAATCTTTCCTTAATACAACATAAAAATTGAAATAAAATTTTGCAATATTAATTTTTAGAAATAAAGTTCATTTTTACCTTTAATATTTATAACAAGAATAAATAAAATTTTGAGTGATTGCAAAATAAATTTTGTTTATTAATGTAGGAGTTAGTTCAATTTCTTTTAAAGAAATTTTTGCAATTATCTTTCTTATGATTTCTTCAATCTTTCTCGATTCTTTCACAATTATATAATTAATTTTAATATTTTACAATTTTTTAAATTTAGATAAAATTAAGAATGTAATAGTTGATAGGCATTTTTGAGTGATTGCAAAATTAACCTACAAGATTTAAATTTAAAATCTTTGACCTTACCAAATATACCTCTGCAAATATATGAACCGTAATTATAGTAAAATCCCAAAAGGCAACACAATAATTATAGTGGTTAGATAATTAACTTGCCTATGTCTACTCTCTTAAGAATGACTTAGGGTTCCACTATTGTCTTTCACAATTACAATGAGAGATTCCACAAACAAGAATCTCAACCCTAATATTTTCAAGACTCACACTCAAACCTTTACAATAATAATCAATCTTACAATATTTCAACTCTCAAATACAACAATAATACCTAAGCAATAACTCTCACCAACCAAAATACGAGAGAAACATATTAGGGTAATAAATGAAGCTTGAGAGAACAAGAGAGCAAAGTAGAGAGAAAAGGATTCAATTGCATAATCAATAAAGTTACTTACTTGCATAAGAGTTTCCTCAACATTAAATATGCTCCTCGCATAATAGGAGTCCGTCACTCTAAGAATTTATTACAAATAGTTCCATTAAAATGCTTTTAATTAAAACAGAAAAGTTTTTGTCTAGAGTTGTGTACGGCCATATGCCTATACGACTACTAAAATACCAAATCCCAATTGGCTTTTATATGGCCGTACATAGTAGGTGGTACACCCATGCCAAACCTTTTGTTAAACCAAAGCAAACTGTCAAAAAGCTTGGTGGTATGCTCATACCAACAATGGTATGACCGTACACACATTGAATTTTACAAAAATATATCAAAACTCAAATGAATTGATTGTTAACATTAAAATCAATAAACATGAAGCTAACAATCTCCCTATTTTTGATGTTAACAAGCAATTTATTTCAAATTATACACATATAATCATATAATAAAAAATCTCCCCCTTACTTCAAGCATGTATACAAACGATCATAAAACTCAAAGTAAGATAACTCAATAATTACCCAAAAATATAATCATTACCCATATAAATGTTCAATATAGCTAGTAAAACTAAATATATCCAAAATAACTATGTAAAACATATAAATAAGTCCTGACCAACTAAATATATACATAAATTATCAATCATCTCCCCTTTTATCAACAATAAAAAGCATCAAGGGGGAGGAGGAACAAATGGATCAAGGTGAGACTAAATCAACTGTAGTATAGCAGTAGTAGAAGTATAAAAAACTTGAAACTCCTAATTGTACTAATGTACACATTGATCAAACATATCAAATTGAGAAGCAATCTTATCAAAGCATCTATCAAATCCATCCAACCAAGAATTAAGTGAAAGAAACAATTGAGTAAGAAGATCAATCATAGAAGGAGTCAAAGATGACTCAGTAGCAGTAAAGGAACCACCCTCACTCTGTCTCTGATATTTACGGTGCAAAGCCACCTCACGTTGAGCTCTATCATGAGGTGAATTGGTAAGAGGATAAAAAATAACAAGAGTACCATCTTTTGAGTACTCAATATCAGAAGGAATGGGAACATGCATATACTGGCAACTCTTAATAGCCTTATCACCATACAGTACTATAGTATCATTAGCCAAACCACGTGCTAGAATATGCTCTAAACGTCTCTTAATATACTTCTTGTGAGGAGTATAAACACCTAGATAATTAGACTCAAGAATCAAAGTATGATTAATGAAAGACATATCAAGATTAGGACCAAAAGGTCCATGAGAAAAGGCATTAGAAAGGGGACCCTTTAGAGTATGATAAATATGGAGAATATATGGACAATACAAAATAGCTCGACCAGGCTGATTATGATCACCAACTTCAAAAAATTACTCTTAAATCCAACGACTAATATGGATAAGTGATCTAGTGACCATAGAGTGTAAAAATATCAAATCAGGATAAGTCACTGTATCATTATAATCAAAACGACCAAACATAATATAAGAAATGAGATGATGGCAGTAAAATAAGATAGGAGGCTTAAAATACATTAAGCTTAGAAGTACGAAAAGGAATATTCAAAGCAATATCCTTCTAAAAAATATGTTTATCAAAATAGACAAAATGAGCACTCTAAATACCATCTTCATGAAAGTGGAAAATCTTATCAAATTGAGCTTTGGTAAGCTCATACGAACGATGTAACATCTTAAAAGTACAAGAATAGGGAGACTTATACATTTTGAGCTTGAAATTATATAAAAACTCAAGTGTCAAGGCATCAATACACTGATTGTCAAGAAAAGCAATAGTAGACCAACTAGCATTATCAAGAAAATGCCCAACCTTAGCCTCAATACCAACAGTACATATAGTAGTAGCACAAGAAAATCGACAAGGAGAAAAATGTTTATGAGATAAAATACCTTGACGCTTCATGAACTGAGGACCATAAAAATGAGGAGGTATTTCCTCATGTTCCTTGATTTGAATGCCCTTCCCTTTATCTCTAGCATAAGAAGATGAACCTCTATGATTTGACATGGAAGGAGAGAGATGAAAATGAAAGAAAATGAGAAATTAAAGTGAATGAAAGAGAACATGATGAAATAAGGAACAAACCAATAAACCGTGGAGAACTCGGACCATAAAAACAAGAAAGTGGAGGGAACTGGGAGAAAAACGTGATTTATGAGAGAAAAATGGTGAGAAATTGATGAATTGGTAAGAGAACGGATCGAAAAAGAGAAACCAATGAAGAAAACACAAAATAATCGATGATTTTAAGTGAAAAATGAGAACTTTTAATGAGATTTGGGTTAGAAATAACAAAATGGAGGCCGGAAATGAAGAAATCAAGTTTAAAATAGTGAGAGAAATAAGGGAAATTCAATTTTAGATAAATGAAATTATGGCTACAGAGTCACATATAGGCATACATGATACATGTATGGTCATACAACAACCAAAAGAGCTTAGTCTTTTATGAAAAATGGATATGTATGGCTGTACATGCATGCATATGGTCATACAAGACAGGAAAAATGAATATTTAAGAAAGAGCAATCGTACGGGCGTACCAAGAGAAATGTACGACCATACAAAAGCTACTGGAACTTTTGAAAAATAGAAGAATTGACATACAGGCATACCAAAAATGTTGTACATTCATATATCAACTATTACTAAATTTTATAAAATTGAAACTAGAGTGTACGAGCATACCAACCAATATGTATGACTGTACGAAAGCTTATATTGAAACTTTTATGAAAATCAAAAGAAGAAATGGTTAAAAAGAAGGGGTTGGATGGTTGTACCACCACTTGTACGCTCATACAAAGACACAAAGACAGGTTTTGAAAGAGATTTTTTAACCATAAATCATTATTAAAACATAATATCAAGATCTGAAACATATAATCAGCTCAAGAATAATCTATGTATCATTCCTAATTTATGCTTAATGAAATTTAGTCTTTCTTAACAAATGGGTTTAGTAAAGATATTGGCAAGTTGGTGAGTTGTGTTAATAAATTCTAACACAACCTTCCCTTTTTGCATATTATCACAAAGAAAATGATATCTAATGTTAATATGCTTACTCCTAGAATACTAAATGGGATTCTTAGACAAGTTTATAGCACTAGTGTTATCATTATTTATAAAAGTACAAGAAACACATAAGTTGTAGTCTTTCAATTATTATTGAATCCATAACATTTGGGCACAACAATAACCAGCAGACACATATTCAGCTTCAGCAGTAGATAAAGCAACAGAATTTTATTTCTTACTAAACCAAGAAACAAAATAATTTCCTAGAAAATGACATGTTCTAGAAGTGTTTTTCCTGTCTAACACAGTTCCAGTAAAGTCAACATCACAAAAAGCAACCAAGTTAAATAAAGTACCCTTTAGATACCATAAGCCATAAGCAAAAGTAATAATCAAGTATTTGAAAATTCATTTTACAACAGACAATTGAGATTCCCTAGGTGAAGCTTGAAAGCAAGCACACATACACACGATAAATATAATATCAAGTTTAAAAGCAGTTAGATAGAGAAGACTACCTATCATACCTCTATATTTCTTTTGATCAATAAGCTTGTCACTTTCATCTAGAGAAAGCTTTATTGTTATGCTCAGTGGATTTTTGCTTGCTATTGCTTCTCTCATTCCAAACCTCTTGAGCAACTCTTGAGTATACTTGTATTAGTCGATGAAAATACCATCTTGGCATTGCTTGACTTGAAGCCCTAAGAAATACTTCAACTCTCCCATCATGCTCATCTTAAACTCCTCTTGTATACACTTAGAAAATTCATTACACAAATCTTTATTAGTAGCACCAAATGTAATTTGATAAAAAGAGTAGTGTCTGTTGGTTTATGAAAATGTGTTTGACAGTGGAAGATATAATTTAAAACTTTTAAAAAAATGTTTTACAATGGATCTAGCAATTCTATTCATAGAATACATCAAATACTGAGAAGATTATCAAAGAAGAGATTGAAAAACTCACTTTTAAGTAGGTCTCCTTCTTTCTTGTCCTTCTGAAAAGTTGTAGCAAACTTTTCAATCCCCAAGGTAAAGGACCTCTAAACTATCTACACAAGTAATGGAATAATTAATGATCAATATTACAAGTTCTTTTTAAAGACTAGTAAAATAAAACATAAAAGGAATGGATAAGAATAAGAAATAAATTTGATTCTTCTTCTTGATCATTTATCAAAAGCCCAATTAATTATTTATTCTTATGCTTTGAATCCTTAGAATCACATGGAGGAAGGAGGTAGCCAAAAATATGCTTCTATAACCCTAAAAGTTATGTCACACATCATGACTACCCAAATGTTAAGAGGTCATTAGTTTTACTACAACCCTTCCATATCATATTCTATGCAATAAAATCCTTTCACCATCCACTATCTCATTTAAGTTTGAGTATGGATTAATGTCAACTCAATGCATAATCAAGTATGGTAGATCATGCCCTAAATTTGATGTTTCATGTACCATAATCTTTATTCTCAAAATACCCTTATGAAACTCATTCATAAATAAGCATTATACTCTGGCCAAAGATTCCTGAATAAAGAATATTACATAAATCAATGATATAAAACCCCTACATTTAATCTGGGGTGGTGATCCTTTATTGATAAATAAATGCCTTCAATTACTTCACACTATTCTCCTTGACTCTCAATTGGTGATACCCATATCTCAAATCAATCTTGGAAAAGATAGTTGCGCCCTTTAATTGATCAAACGAATCATTAATTCTGGGTAAAGGATAGCGATTCTTAATGGTCACCTTATTCAGCTGCCGATAATCAATGCACATCCTCATGGTTCCATCCTTCTTCTTTATAAATAAAATAGGTGCTCCCCAAGGAGATACACTTGATCAAATGAATCCCTTATCTAGTAACTCTTATAATTGCTCCTTAAGCTCCTTTAACTCTATTGGTGCCATGTAATAAGGAAGAATTGATATCGACTCAATTCCAGGTATCGTCTCAATTTCAAACTCTAATTCTCTTACCGGAGGTAATCCCAGTAATTCATCTTGAAACACATCAGGAAAATCTCTTACAGTTGGAATTTCTGTCAACTGCAATCCCTTTTGTTTAGTATCAATAACATGCACCAATACCACTTCATAACCTTGTTTTAATAACTTTTAAGCAATGGTTGTTGAAATCAGACTGTGAATAATTGATGGTCTAATCCCTTAAATAAGAACAAATTGATATTTAGTATGTTGAAAAGAAATTATCTTCTGTTTACAATCCATTAACACTTGATACGCTGATAACCAATCCATGCCAAGTATGACATTATATTCAGTAAATGGCATCTCAATCATGTCTGTAGGAAAGAATTTATCTTACAAGACCAGAGGGCATTTATGGTAAATTCTATTCACCACTGCATTCTTCCCTAATGGACTAGAGACTACCATATCATACCTCAAACTCACACTAGTGACATCTAGTAAGCATGCAACCCTAGTGTTGATGAATGAGTGACTAGATCCAAGGTCAAATAACACAAGAATAGCATGATTAAGGATATGAAAATTACCAATCACCACATTGGTAGCTTTAAGTTGTTCTCTTAGATGTAGATGGTATACTCTTGCAGGAGCCTCAATATTCTAGTTTACTGAACTCAAACTGCTCATTCGGCCGCCACCACCACAGCCTCTACCTCTGCCCCTGTTAAATTGACTACTTGATGGTGCTCTAACTCTTGGTCGAACTCTAAGAGTGAGTGGAAAAGATCTACCTTCAGTAACTATGTAGATTGGCATTGCATTGTTATGAGGGCATTCCCTTGCAAAGTGCCCTGCACCTCACATTGATAACATAATCCAGTACCCATCTTACAAGCACCATAATGGTTCCTACCACAGATAGGACATGTTCAGGCTACAGGTGTAGAATTACCACGAATAATAATCTGAGCACCCTGTAGTCTACGTGGGGTCGGTGGTCTGAATCTTGATCCACTAGGAGAGAAAGAACCCCAGAATCTTCCTCTTTTTTGAGCACCAGTTGAGGAACTTGAACCTCTAAACTGTCTTCTGATGTTTCTAGCTTTTCTCTCATCTCCCTCCTATAAAGTCTGCTCTTATCTCAAAGCATTTGCAATCATAGCAAAAAAGTTGTCATAATTGAACCCTTGAACCAGAGATCAAATTTTAGGCCTCAGTCCTTGCTCAAATCGTTACATCTCTCCCAGCCTGTAGTCAAAATGTTTCCAACATAGTAGGCTAGTTTGGTGAACTCTCTCTTATATTCAGCTACCAACATATTTCCTTACTATAATGCCAAGAACTCCTATAACTTTAGGTTTGTCAACCTTGATTTATTTATTGCCAGAGTATTTTGTTTATGTAGTTGCATGATAATTTATATAGATAGAAGTCTGAAGGAACTCAACCCATTTACTAATATTCTATTGATATGTCTAGTTGCTTCACTGACGTTCTTGTTCTGCGGCTTTACTTGGTCCTGCGTTTATCAATTGACAAACGCTGAGTATAAAACTCAGTGGTGCTAGTGTAACAAATATTGAAATATCACAATAATCATTATATCAATAAATTCCAAAACATTATTGAATATAACAAACATGATTCCATCTTATCATTTA
>CANYBF010201468.1:0-13131 GCA_948192965.1 Dalechampia spathulata
TAAGTTGTAATAAATTTTGCCTAAAATAATAAATTAATTAAAATTTTATAACATTTAGATAAAATTATAAAAATATGCTAAACATTTTTTATAATGGAAGTAATGGAGGATCGAACCCAAGTTTAGTGGATTTCTTAAAAAGTTATATATATATATATAGTTATATAGTTATAGTTATAAATATATACAGAGGGGTAATGTCTATATATCCTCATTTTGCCAAGTTGGGCCAATATAAGGCCTTGAGAGTCCGATGACATTCTCAATGACATAAAAACTTTTGGGAAATTTGGTAAAATAGCAAATAAAATATATATATATATATATGAAAATATCTTATTTTGATTTTAAAAAATATTTATAAAAATAAAGATTTTAAGATTTTAATGATATAAATATTTTATTATATGACCTAAAAACTATGATCATCTGGTTCATAGAAACCTTAAGCATTCTTATAAAATTTGCACCTAATCTACTCTATTATAGCAAGAAATTATTCATAATAATCATCTTGGCCATAAAAGATATTCATTGATGCATAATAAATAACAACATGCATAATACATTAAATATGAATACAACTAGTTTTTCACTTACAATAAGCACATGTAAACATATAGAACTCTTTATTTAATTAATGTTTATTTCACAACCTAAGTTACTAATAGTATGAACCTTAAGCTTTAAGGCTATAGTATTGATTTAGTTGCTTTAACCCTTTAGCAAGATTCACATACAACCATGAGTCCAGTAATAACTCATTTGACATACATACACACGGTTTTGTCAACCTTCATTTTGTAACTAAATCCTTTTGATTTATATTTAAAATTTGTTTACCACACAAGAGTATGAGAATTAATATATAAAACTTATAGGAGTTGTGAACTTGCCTTAAACATAACAAACAACAAACAAGATGCCCAAACTAAATCATACCAGGGAAAAAATTTGGTCTGCCGAATGCTTTAATGTCTAACTCGGCAACTCCTTCGATCTGAAAGCTGAATTAGCAACTTATATGGAATCCAAGATAGAGGACACTGGCAAACGAAACACAGATGCTGAGAAACAGGGACTAGCGAATAGAACTCGTACTGATGTACAAGCAACAATTGCTTCAACAAAGAAGGAGCTTGAAGAGGTGAAATTTAACATACAGAAAGCAACTGATGAGGTGAATTGCTTGAAGGTGGCTGCTACATCACTGCAATCAAAGATGGAAAAAGACAAATCAGCTCTTGCGACAGGGAGGCAGAGAGAAGGAATGGAAAAGATGGTGGAGTTTCCTAAGCAATTGCAGAAAGCAGAACAAGCAGCTGATGA
Source organism: Dalechampia spathulata (assembly GCA_948192965.1). Classification (NCBI taxonomy): domain Eukaryota; kingdom Viridiplantae; phylum Streptophyta; class Magnoliopsida; order Malpighiales; family Euphorbiaceae; genus Dalechampia; species Dalechampia spathulata. Next base: position 1,330 of record CANYBF010201468.1, read on the forward strand.
GGCTAAGCAACTGGCCCAAAGGGTTCAAGAAGAGATGTACAAGGCAAAGGGAGAAGCAGAACAAGCGTCGGCAAAGTACCTCGATTATGTTCACCGCAATGCTGAAACTGCTTCGATGAATTCTCGAACTCGGAAACTCCAATGCAATGCTTCAATGTCTACCTCGGTAACTCCTTCAACGCAAGGAGGGAACTCGGCAAACCCGCACTGCTTCAGTTTTCTTGGGAAGGAAATTGAAGTACCTAAGCAAAAATAGATTCAAATTTGATTTGCCCTGATTCTAGAATTTCAATTTCAAAAAATAACAGGAAGGAAATGAGGAAGGGAAGATTGATTTCGGAAATTAGGGTGCCAACGGATATGTGAAAAGGGATATGAAACCGGTTGCCTGATGTAATTCCCTCTAAGCATTAAAACGACGTCGTTTTATCATTTCCAAAACGACGTCGTTTTGATGCAAACTCAAATTTTCTATTTAATATGTAAATATAATTTATATTAATTAATTTTTCTTAATTAATTATAATCTCAATTTTTCGGTTAAAACTTAATATTAATAATATAATTTTCTATTTATATTTTTGAAATATATATGTATATATATATATATATATATTATATACATACATTGAAAAATTATATACATTAATAATTTATACATTGCTATGGATTTAGCTATGGAATTAATTCCGTAGCTAAATTGTGACGAATACTACAAGTTTGTTGTCATATGGCGACGAAAATAGCGACGACAATAATCCGTCGCTATTTGGAGACGGTGTTAGCTACCCTTTCGTTTTCCATCATTATTTTATCTTTTCTGTAGCTATTCTGTAGCTATTCCGTTTCTATTTAGCTACGGAATTAATCCGTAGCTAAATTCTGTAGCTATTCAGCTTATTTTTTATAGTGAATTCTGATATAAGAGAGAGGGGACTTTTCTTAACCATGAGTACTTTTTAAAAATTTTTTCTTGAATTTACTCAGATGCATGGGTGAAATGATTTGGTTAGCGAAAAGCAAGATAGATAAATGGATTTTGGCAAAACTTAAATGTTGTAATGGTACGGAACAGAGTGGGTATGGGCGGAGAGGTGGAACCTGAGGGCTAGATAAAATGTAAAGAGACGCAAAAAGATTGTACTAGATACATGTAGATGCATGCTCATGCTAATGGTAGCAGTGTACAGACAGAAAGAAGGAAATGTCATGTCAAAGCAACACAACATGCTTCAAATCTTCTGAATCGTCCGAGTGGGAAGTCATGATTATGGTAGCAGATATATAATAATAATAATAATAATAATATAATAATAATAATAATAATAATAATAATAATAATAATAATAATAATAGTTAATAATTGTTCATATTTTTTTTTTAAAAAATACAACCTCAATTTCAAAACAATCACTCGTGTCTCATATATCCACTCTTTCACTGGCTACTGGAAGAAAGGCCTCGCCTGTGCTTGCCTTCTTCGCGTCTCCTTAGCCTCTGCTCCTGGGGGGACTTTCCCCTTCTCCCTCGCAGATATTACCTCCCATATTCTCTCTCTCTCTTTCTAGCTGAAACTAATACTGACCCCAATTCATTTATCCCTTGTCCTTCTTCTCTGTATTTTCTTCATCATCATCTCCTTTATATGCACTATTTCTTGCCCTTCCTTTCCGCCGAAGAAACAGAAACGATAAGGTAGGGGGAAAAAAGAAGCAATTGTGCATGATCCTCTCTATTCTACTTCTCAACATAAACCGCATTTGGAATTTCTCATCAGAGGCATTCATCCTTTTACTTCTTCCTCATCACATAGAAAGTAGAAGGTTATTTGAAGAAATACAAGGTTTGTATTTGACTTAATGAGAGGTCACGCATACGCACTATATGTTACTGCGATATTCGTTTTCATCTATCATGTCATTTCGTAGATGAGTTGTGTTTACTTCTTTTTATATTTTCCTTTCAACTATATATTTTCAGCCATATATTCCGTCAAAGTTGCAAGACAAAAAGATGGAAACGAGGAAATTATTCATCCCAAGATCCTTTAACAAAATCCCAGGGTCAGAGTCTTCTTCTGTTTTAATAATAGCAATGGTTGATCCCGAGGTTTCTTTGAAGATCTCACCTTAGCTAGTTGATTAATTTGAGAATAAATATATATATGAAGCTCTTGAAAGCGAGATCTGCTCCCCAACCTTTCCATTGAAAATAGTGAAACAAAACTTTACTGCACGAGATCCAATCCACTCTAAAATCAGCCAAAGACCTTCTCTTCTGCCCTTGTTTCACATTCTTTTTTCATCCCAAGTACAACCCTCTTTTTCTATTTTGCCTTTGCAACTATTTAGGGTTTTTGGTTAGCCTGGCAGCTAGCTAGAGATTTGGAAAATATATCAATACATTCAGAGACGTGAATTTCTTTGATTTTTTTTTGTAGCTCGTAATTCTCTACACTATAAGATCCATCCCCTCTTATTTTTTCTGATTCACGTAAATTTTACCTTAAACAACCTGCAATGTCCATTTTTGAGTTAGATCTCTGCATTTCTGTGAAAAATCTCTTACAATCATGCACTTTTGATTCCTTAACTAGAAAGAGACCATCGACATATCAATAATTACAATCACCTAAAGTAAAGATCCTGCAAGGATAAACTTTCCATCTTTTTTAGGGGAATCCTTCCGTCCAATTGAAAGACGCTGGTAAGTGTACAGTTTTCTTCTCATGAAGCCATTAATATCTATGTCTTTCTTGTCTTGACTTACCAACTTAATCTATGATTATTAAACCCTAAAATAAGCCTTTTGTTTTTTTGCTGCCGCCTTTGTGCCACAGATCCTTGCTACCTCTCTCTTCGCCGAATTCATTTTTTAACTACTGTTCAACCAAACTGTTCGTGCTTTATCTATTATTGTCGCTGTTCAAGGGTGGTTTATGTGGCTATTATTATCTGGTCCATATTTCGTCCAAGAGTAAATACCTCAAATGTCTGGCTACATGGACATACAGTTTAATCAAAGTTGGGTTTATTGATTGTTCTAATTATGCCGTACGTCATGGCCGCATAAATATTTTAAGCAAACTGAATAGAATTCACAATTATACAGGGTCGTGCTTATGTCTTCGTATTATATGTATGTTGCAGAAGAGCAAGGGAAATATGTCATCATCAAATTCACCATGTGCAGCCTGTAAATTTTTGAGGCGAAAATGCCAACCGGAATGTGTGTTTGCTCCCTATTTTCCTCCGGACCAGCCCCAGAAATTCGCCAACGTTCACAAAGTATTTGGAGCAAGCAACGTTACCAAATTGCTTAACGAGTTGCACCCATCGCAGAGAGATGACGCAGTTAATTCCTTGGCATATGAGGCGGATATGCGTCTAAGAGACCCAGTGTACGGATGTGTTGGTGTAATATCTCTCCTCCAGCACCAACTTCGCCAGCTACAGATGGATCTTAGTTGCGCCAAATCTGAACTATCCAAATATCAGAACCTAGGTATCACTGGCCATGCTGGTATATTCGCGGCTGCTGTTGCTGCTGCCACAGCCACCCACAGCAATCCACACAACATCGGGATGAATCTGATAGGAGCTTCCGGGGAGGGTAGTGGCAGAGACCACCACTACCACCATCAACTTTTCCCTAGGGATCAGCAGCACATGATGCGGAGCTTTGATGCTGCCGCCAACTCTTATGATGCAAGCCTTCTTGCAATGAACGTCTCTTCTAGTATTGGACAGCTTAGTCACTTCCAGCAATCCAGGACTGCTGCTGGCGACGACCGTCGCGCTACCATTGACCCCTCTTAATTACATTTCCTCTCCTGTAAGTTCACCTCCTTCTCGCATCCTCGTCATTCATGAAGTTTGGTTTTTTTTTTTTGTCTGAGGATTGAAAAAACAAAATGAAAACTTATGTTGAATAAAGAAATAGATTTTTTGAACTCTTGGTTTCTGAATTTAGGGTTAGAATTCGAATATAAACTGCTTTATGCAGTTATACAAATAATAAACTAATTTGATTGCTTTTCCTTTTCCTTTTCAGAAAATTGGATTCAGCGGTTGTTTGTCATTTACAATCCAATCTTAGTTCTGAAAGAGTAAACTTTTTGAAGATGATTTTTTTTAAATTTTTGTTTAAATCTTCAAAATCCTTCCATTCTCAACTTTTTAAATTGATGGGGTTAATCAAAGAGTTTTCTGGATTGAGATCCTCCTGTGTCTTAAAGATAGGATGAATTATATTAAAAAATATTAATAATTTATTTTAAGATGAATTGTTAATTTTAACTTAATAGATGATTGTGTAATTAAAACTCTAACATAATTTATCATGTTCATTAGAATATGATTCCACACTTCTTTCTTTCCTATATTTAAAAATCAAAGAAAATAAACAAGGTATTTTATTTCTCGGAATCCTTCCTTGAAAAATTTACCTTTATTGGTATTGTTTCCAAAAAAAAAAAAGCATGGAAAATTGGATGTAGTAAGCTTCCTTGTAATTAAATCAAAAAAAAAGTTACTTAACTTGATAAACGAATATTTATGATTAATATTTTAATATTAATCCATGCATTATTTTCTCATTTAACTAACTTTATTAGTAATACAACATGCTTGATCTACCACCGATTTCTCCTCTTAAGGTAAACCAATCTTATAGTAGGGAGCATATAGTAAGGAGCATACAGAACATAATGCAGTGATGCCTTGGTATAATCTATCGAAGCAGTAGTATACATGTTATTCCCTTTTCTTGTTTTTTTTGCCCCCTATTTTCAAGGCAAAGAAAAAAGTCAAAACGCTGCATTCACCAAAATAAACTTTAGCTCGAAACAAGCATAGATGTCAAATATTGGCTTGTTGGTATTTGTGGCTATAATTCGAACTGTATACTTTAGTGTCCTGATTCGGGAGTTTGCCTGCGGAGCACACGGTTGGCACTACATGCCAATTCGACAGTACTTTTATTGGTGTGATCAAATTCGACAGTAGGAATCAATCAATGTGCACTCTACAAGTCTAAATTTCTTTACTTGATACATACGCAGGGCCTGCACTTCGAAGGATTCACCCAGACTTCCATCATTAATACCAAGTGAACGGACAAATTTTCGACGCTGCTTGGTTTTGTGGTTTTTCTTATTTCAACTCTTTAATCATCTAAAGAAAATATATATTATGTTTGTCACCCAAAATATGTCTTGGTTTACCACCATCAACCACAGTAACCCCAGGGTTTGTTTCTTCTATGCTTTGGCAAATGTGGAACGGTTTTTTCCCATTACTTTTAAGTTTTGTCGTTAAAGGACAGCAGTGTTAGCCATGTAAAATTCCAAATGTTTAGTATACTTGTGTTATATTAAATCCGAAATATTACATGAAATACGAGTTTGGAATGTTTGAATCATAATTTGATGTTTTTGAAAACATTTTTCTGAATAAACTTCGTGGCAATGATACATATTCCGGTGACTAACTTCACTTTCTTTTGAGGGATCGTGGAAGGCATGCATTCCTAATCTGTTGGGAATTTCTCGTTTCTAAATAATTGTTGTGAAAATCTCTGATGTCAGCAAAAACAAAACAACTATGCTAACTAATTTATTTTCGTGAAACTAATGGAAGATATCAGATATTTCCACATCTGTAGTTGATTTAACTTTCCCATCTTTCTAAACCTTCACAAGTTAATACCAATATGAAAACTATAGAATTATTTATAAATTATTTAAAACATTTAGAAAGTATAATTTAATGTTCTCGGAAAATAAAGTTTTCTAAAAACATATGACTTTAAAAATTATTATATAAATATTTTAGAATTTTTGTAATCTTCTATTTTTTTAAGATTATCATATCAAGCTAATTCCATCAAGTATTTACTTAATTCACGTTTCATGTCCAAGATTTTCAAATATTTTGGAAAGAGTTACACTCTATTATCAAAGACATGAAGTATGGTAATGAATTGAGAGCAAAAATTGAGATATGTATTCTTATGCATTAGAGAGCTTAGCTTATTTGTTTAGGTACAATAAAATCTCATCTAATATTTCAGTGCACACATAAAGAGATGAACTATTTGGATTAAAAATTTTGAGAATTATTCTTCATGTACTCCTTAATTAATTAATAGATTTTACTTCTCCTTCACTCTTTGGCACAATATCTTCATTTTTCTTTCTATTTTTTATTATTTATTCTCCCAAATAGATATTATTCCACATTAAATTTCTAACAATAACATATTGTGTTTAAATTCAATTAAATGAATGATTAAAATTCAACAATTGAAATCAAGGAGACATGATGTTTTGAAAGAGACCATTAAGCATAAAGAGCAAGACTTTTAGTAATTTAATTGTTCAGTCGGACTCCTGTTACATTTTCGATGTTGTGCGCTGGTGGATTCTTGTTTCTGTATGATCTTTGTTCCTGTTTAAATGAATAGTCCAGTTATTCATTATGGAATTAGTATAACAAAATTGAATTACCTGGTCTATTATTCAATACTATGTAATTTTTGTGATGAATCAATTAACCGATTAATTAAATTGATTGAACTTTAACCGATTGACTTGAAAAATTTCAAATATATTAACTGAATTAAACTGATTAATTATCTTAAATAGTAATTTTTTGATTTAATCTAGTTAAGGATTTTATTAATTCATTTATTTTTTTATAATTTGAGAAGACTAATTTATTTCTCGTTGCCCGTCCTCACTGACTTTCTGAAATTTCATTCCACAATTCTTCACCTGTCATTTAAGATGTAGATTTTAAGTATCCAACAAACCAACCGACTCCATTTCTGTTTGCTCATCAATGTATTTAATTTTATTTATCACTAAAATTGTGCTTATCAAAGAAAAAGTAAAAGGCATTTTCTCTAGCAAAACAAAAGACAACCAAGTGGGACAAAAAGGACAGAGAGAAGAGGTTGATGGGGAAATTAAGGGACCTGTTCTCTGTGTGCCAGAAGCATTAAAGGCCGTTCAGAGGAAATATCAACAGGGAGGAAGGGGTCATTTAATACTCATACTGTTATGCTCATGCAATTGTACCAAATCCCGAGTAAGCACAAAAAAGATGGAGTTGAAATATGAGGAAATTAAAAATAAGAAGAAAAAAACAAAAAAAGACATATACGGTTTTAATCTTGGATGTAAATAGTAGTCAAAACGATACATTGTTTGCATGACAATGATGACGTCCTCTTGTAATGATTGCTTTTATTTCAAAGAAAATACTTTCTTCATATACATAATATAAATAATTTTTAATTAAAATTTTTTTATATTTATATTATATATAAAAATATGAACTGAATTTAAATAAATATATTTTTTTGTTTTAAAATATGATCCGTCTCTCTTTCATTTTCATCAACACAGGTTTTACTTACGCACGCATGCAATATGGATGGTTGACCGACTGGTGATCAATATGCGAACATATGTGTAATGTATCTGCTGCATGAGTATGATGATGAAATTCTTGCTACTGTTGATAACATTTATAGCCACTCGTTCTTCCATCATTTTCCCTTTTCCAGTAAATTATTCGCACATTTTAAAATTACAATGATAAAAGTTTAAATATCCACATATCCTTATCACTTACCGGACATTTCAATAAAAATACATTAAAATTATAAAAATTATTATAATTCTAGTTAACTTTGATTTTTATTAAAATTAATTTATTTAGTGATTAAATAATGAATGATACATATACTAATACATGTATTATCAAAATAAAATTAAAATTTGATTACGATAATTCTTTAAATTACATTTAGTGAACAAATTGACTAGAATTTTAATTAATTTTACAATCACTATTGTAATTACTGTGAAAAGCTTGACTAGAATAGAAAAACAGGTAAAAGATTATACCTTTATAAAAATTAACTGATACATATGAACTATTTTTTATATTTGGTTTCCAGGAAATTTTCACATCGCTTCGTTTTAATCTTCTATAGCTTTAATCTAACCATTTACAATTGAAATATTCACATTATAAATAGCTTAATATTTTTAGGTGGATATCAATATATATTCTTATTTTTAAACTTTATCTACAATATGAATTAGATTAAGATCTTATTAACTCAATTATCCATCATATCTTTAATTGAAATAAAGTTTAAAAATAATTGAATCGGAAGAAAAGTGATAAATTATAATTAACATGGAAGGTTGCAATTGCAGAGCTAAAGGCTTTTATTTTATTTCATATTAACAAAAGAGCACTCTAATTAATAGCGAAACAATAATTTTGGCCGTTACTAGATTGGCAACCAACGCATGCCTTGTTATTTAATTAATCTGTGACTCCTCTTCCGGTTATGAGAGGAACATGGTCAACCAAGGCTAGAAATGTTAATATACAAAGAGACGGAATATGAAACTGAATCAGAGTTAAGGAAAAATAACACCAGAGATGAAAGAGCGTCTACAGTAGGGAGGAGGCATGATTAAAAGAAGAAGGGAGATGGAGGAAAAGAAAGAAAGGGGCAGAAAAGAGGAGGAATAGTAGTGACAGGAGGAGAAAGGGACGGTTTTAAGGTAGGGAGATATCCCGACAGTTGCATGCCTCACGATACCAAAATGGGCAGTGAGAAGGAAGAAAGCTATTATTTTATGCTTTTACATTTATTTCGGGTTGTTCCTCTGACCCATGATCTCTTCAAATCCCCATAATACCTTTTGTCAATCCTAATTCATTCATTACAATTGTTTACATTTAAGATGTCCGATTTGCCCAACTCGATGACATCCCATTTATTGGACAGTGCCAACACTATGACCTCCCTTTTCTTCAATCTCGATGAATGAGTGTATGACTTGACTCATCCTTTTCTTCCCGCTCAACTTTATTATCATACCCCACGCACTCTTCATTATTCCGTTTCTCCCTCTTTGACTCTTACACGTTCCCCCGCCTCTCCGGTTTTTGCACATGTCCTGTAAGATTTCATACCTGGGAAGAACCATTAACATTATAAATTCGAGAGAAAAAATAATGGAATACAATTAGAATGAATATTTCAACATAGTTAATTAAATTAAATAAATTAAAATATTTGATTGATGAAATAAAAAAATTTATTTACTAAATCAAATTAATTAAGTTAATTGATTGATTAATTAAAATTTATTTAATAATTATGTAAAAAATTAATTCATCATTATACATTTATAATAAGATTAAGTTAAATCTAAACAAAAAAAATTAATACCCTTGAAATTTATCTGTTTTTTTTTAAAATAATCATTATAATATTTTAAAAATACATAATTATATATAGTGGTTTAATTATAAATTTGAGTAATCATTAACAAAATCAATTAACCAAAATTGATCGGATTAACCCTATTGAATAGAACTATTGTAGCTCATTATTTCACTGGATGTAAATTACAAATATATAAATACTATTATTTCTATCGGATAATTAAAGCATCAAAGAGACGATCACGCAACATGGGCAGGAAGAAGAGTTGCATAAACATGCAAATAAAAGATGGGATGACAATGTGAAGACTAACTCAAGCATTCACATGAATTTTCAAACACAGAAATATAAGACAACACAGAGTACATATGTACATAATATTCACATTTATGTTTTCCAAGCCAGTCATACTTGGCAATTTAGTCACAAACGTTGCTCTTGAGAACAGTAATTTAAAATCAAAATTTAGATCTCTATAGCAATTCCCCAATAAAATGCACAAAGAACATTTTACTTCGACTGGCAAAGATAGTAATATAGGAATGCCATATGGATCTTTTACATAAATAGCAGGCGGAACACTTTTTTTTTTCAAGAGCACTACTTTTTTTAATGAAATTATCAAAAAATGAAAATTAAGTAGTTAAAAAATGAGGTAATTTGCTAGGTATTATATTTAATAAAATAATTATAGATAAATATTATAATATATTATTTTTTTTGTAATTTGTCATATTAGGTCAAACATTAAATCTATATTTCAAAATTATTTTTATTAATTCAAAATAAAAAATAATTAATATATTAATCTTTTACAATTTATCATATTAGGTTAAATATTAAATTTATATTCCAAATTACCCCTACTAATTGAAAAAATTTACTTTTTAAAAATAAATTCAAAATAAAAAATTCAAAATTATTATTCATTAATCATTGCTATAATTATTATATTTACTACTAATCAATTAAATAACAAAAATATAAATAAAAAATAAAAAATCATAAATTTCAAAAAAATTCAAAATTATATAAAAAATAAAAAATAATATATTTTTAATTTTAAAATTTTATTATTTATTTTGATAACTTTTTATTATTAAATATTTTTTAAAAATTAATAGTGATATATATATATATATAAATTGATAGATGTTACCTTATCACAGATAATAAATAAATATCTAAAACATATATTATATGGTAGATGTGATAGATATGTATCTATCTTGTGATATATATAGTTGATAATTATCTATCACATATATCATAAGGTAGATAAATGTATATACTATATCTATATCTATCATATAATATGGTAGATATAATAGTAAATTGATCTATCACATATATCATAAAGTATATATGGTAAATAAACATAAATACCAAAATATAATAACCTATATCTATTTTATCTAAATAGATATCATAATATTTAATAATACTTATCAACATTTGATAACAAATAACATATGTAAAGAATAAAATGATTCAATAATATTCAACAAATCTCATAACAACTAATAATATTGAACAAAATATGTGAAAAATATAAATTAAATTATTGAAAATATTAAACAAAATTCATAAAAAAATGTGAAGAAGAATAACAATAATAGTAAAAGAAGACGCTGCAGAAGATTTGATACCTACCTAAATAATATTTAATTTAGATTTATAACAAATGAATAGAAAAAAAATGTTGTCAAAGAAGAAACAAAATACTACGTTTGAAGAAAAGATACATTGAAAAAGGAGAATTCTGAAGAAGAAACAAGGATGGAAGAAGGAAATGAATATAAAGGATGAGAAAAATTATAGATTATATTAGAAAAAGTAGGAAAGAGTAAAGAAAGAATGAGTAATAAAAATAAATAAATTAAAATATAAGGAAATGACATAAATGTAATTGAATTCTTTAAATTTGATATAAATTTAAAATAAAATTCAAATGACAACTTCATTTATGATATCTATTATAATTTCTTTTAAAAAGTTATATATATTATGAAAAGATATATTAAAGAAAACTTATAAAAATTTCATGATAACTTATTTTAATAAAATTTTTTTGAATCTATTATTTTTTTATTTTTTAATAAAAATATTGAAATATCTCATGATTTATATTATAAGAATTAATAAAATTTTATTTTAGAAATTTATTGAAATATATATTCTACAAATAATTTAATTTTAACTAGAATGTTAATTATAATAATTCTATATTATCATTATTATTATTATTTATTCTCCCTACATAACTTTGATTTTAATTTTGATTATTTTTATTTTTTAATCTAGCTCCTTGCATGTTTCATCAAGGAACATAAAAAGTATTGATCAAAATTAGGGTTTAGGGGTTAGGGTTAGGGTTTAGGGGTTAGGGGTTAGGGGTTAGGGTTTAGGGGTTAGGGGTTAGGGTTTAGGGTTTAGGGGTTAGGGTTTAGGGTGTAGGGTTTAGGGTTTAGGGTTTAGGGTTTAGGGTTTAGGGTTAGGGTTATTGGTTTACGGGTTAGGGGTTTGGGTTTTGGGTGTGGG
>CANYBF010201535.1:0-11150 GCA_948192965.1 Dalechampia spathulata
AATATTAAAAGGATTAGAAAAATCATTAGAGACTAAACAATTAAAAGTAAAGGCAGAAGGCAAATTAAAATCATATGTTTTTAAACCATTTCAAATTTCAAATTCAAGTCAGAAAGAATTAAAAAATAAAGAGTTTCTTAAAACATTAAAAAATGAATTAAGTAAGATTAAGTCAAAATCTGAATCAATTCAACGAATAGCACCTGATACACCTCAATCTAAAATGATAAGTGTTATAAATAATTTGGAAGAATGGTCAAGTTCAGAAACAGAAGAAAGTAAAGCTGATACAGAAGATTTACAACAATTTGAATTAAACCCAATAAATCAAAATGATATAATTTCAAGGGTAAGTAGACCACCAGATTTAGGAATAATTGATAGACCAAATGCAATTTCTCAATTTAAATATAATGCTTCAACAATATATGAATGGAATATTGATGGACTATCATAATATAATATATTAAGTTTGTTACAACAAATGGCAATGGTAAATAATATAGAAGATAATAATATTAAAGAGAAAATTCTTAAAAAATTAATTAAGAGTTTATGAAGAAGAAGAGGTTAAACATAGTAACATTCCTAGTACATCAAAACAAACATATGATTTAACAATGATATTAAATAAAAATAATCAAATACAAAATAAACCAAATATAGAACAATTGCAAAAGGAAGTTAAAGAAATAAAAAATGAACTTAAGGAGCTAAAAATCCAATTACAAAAAGATGCTAAAAGAATAAAAATATTAGAAGAACAACTAGTAACTAGCTTTGAGTCATCCTCAAAAGAAGAGGATAAAAATGAGATAGATAGTTTAGAAGAAGATGAACAGGTAAATCAAAATTTTATATTTTTATTACAAGAAATAACCTCAAGAAAATATTTAATAAAATTAATAGTAAAATTTTCAGATAATTTTGAAATAGAAACTATAGCACTATTTGATACAGGAGTAGATTTAAATTGCATAAAGTCAAGTTTGGTACCTAAAAGGTTTTGGAGGGAAACTAAAGAAAAATTGACAATGGCAAATAAATCAAATTTAAATATTTTAGGAAAAACAGAAGCTTCAATAATAAATCAAGATTTAGAAATAAAGACTATATTTTTATTATCTCAACAAATAAATCATATGATTATATTAGGAACACCATTCATAAATTTGATAACACCCTATTCTGTTAAAGAAGATTGCATAAAATTCAAAAACAAAAAATAAAACAGTTAAGTTAGATTTCACAGAAAAACCAAAAAGAAAAAATTTAAATCTATGAAAAGCTCATTCGATTAGACAATTAGAAATAAATGCACTAATAAAATCTAAAATAGAACAAATGAATAATTTAAAGAATAATATTCATTCAGAAAGAATAAACAATCAAATAAATAAAGAATTTATTAAAAATAGGATTGAAAAATTGAAAGAATATATAGAAAAAGAATTATGTACGAATCACCCAAATGCATTTTGTTATCGTAAACAGCACATGGTAAATTTACCGTATGAAAAAGATTTTGATGAAAAATCTATAACCACCAAAGCAAGACCAATTCAAATGAATCTAGAATTAATTGAATACTGTAAAAAGGAAATCAAGGAACTAGAAAATAAAAAATTAATATGTAAATCTAGAAGTCCATGGTAATGTGCAGCATTTTACGTAAATAAAAGTGCTGAAATTGAAAGAGGAACACCAAGATTAGTTATAAATTAGAAACCATTAAATGCAGCATTAGAATGGATAAGGTATCCAATACCTAATAAAAAGGATCTTTTAAATAGGCTATTTAATGCAAATATATTCAGTAAATTTGATATGAAATCAGGTTATTGGCAGATTCAAATAAAACCATCAGATCATTATAAAACAACATTCACAGTACCGTTTGGACAGTATGAATGGAATGTGATGCCTTTTGGTTTAAAAAATGCGCTATCAGAATTTCAAAGGATTATGAATGACATTTTTAACCCTTATTCAAAATTTTGCATAGTATATATAGATGACGTTTTAATTTTCAGTCAAACCATAGAAGAACATTTTAAGCATCCAAAAACATTTTGTATGATTGTCAGACAAAATGGGTTGGCATTAAGAAAAACTAAAATGGATTTATTTAAAACTAAAACTAGATTTCTTGGTCATTATATAGAACAAGGAATAATTCAACCAATTGAAACGACAATGGAATTTGGTAAAGGAAATTCAATGTTTATATATTCCAAGCCCAACAGCATTTAAAATAATGAAAACTGATGCGTCTGATATTGGATATAGAGGCATATTAAAACAAAGAATAAATGATAAAGAATGTATAATTCAGTTTACATCAGGACATTGGAATCCAACACAATTAAATTAATCAACCATTAAAAAGGAGATATTAAGTATAGTAATTTGCATAAATAAATTTCAGTCACACTTATTCAATCAAAGTTTTTAATAAAGATTGATTGTAAATCTGCAAAAGATGTTTTAAAAAAGGATGTTAAAAATATGGCTTCTTAACAGATCTTTGCTAGATGACAAGCAATTTTAAGTATATTTGATTTTGACATTGAATTTATAAAAGGAAAAAATAATAATATACCAGATTTTTTGACTCATGAATTTCTATAGAATAATAGGTCACAAGAAAAATAAAGGGAAAGAAAAGTCCAGCTCATCCTCAACTAAAGCTCTTTCAGAACATTCAGAAGACCTAGCTAAAACCATAAAACCCTCAGATAAAGAACTAAATCTATGTGATCTTAAAAGATGGATTGCTGAGTTATCACAATCCCTTGAAGTTATAAAGGCATTAAAAGATATGACATCCTCTTCAACAGAGGATTCAGGTATGGATTCTAAACTTAAACCGATTGTACACGCTATAGGTACAACTAGCCTGTCTTAAACGGTAGACGGTAAAGGCTTATCAAACCCGTTGAAGGTTGTGGATTTGCCAAAAATCCAATGCCAATCTCTATCCCAATCCTAGATTGGTTCCTATGGATATAGTAAATGGTTTTTTAAAAATATTTCTGATTTTGAAATTATAATTGAAGATGGATATAATAATATTAGTCCATAGGAAGTTTTTAAAAAGTATTATCCTAAGAATTGGTATTTTAAACCTTTGGATTTGGAAAAACCTCAGGAGTACTACTATAGTATTTTGGAAGATACTGACTCAGTAAAAACAAAGCATACATTCGATAAAAATAATAAAAGTGCTGAAATTGAAAGAGGAACACCAAGATTAGTTATAAATTATAAACCATTAAATGCAGCATTAAAATGGATAAGGTATCCAATACCTAATAAAAAGGATCTTTTAAATAGGCTATTTAATGCAAATATATTTAGTAAATTTGATATGAAATCAGGTTATTGGCAGATTCAAATAAAACCATCAGATCGTTATAAAACGGTATTCATAGTACCATTTGGACAGTATGAATGGAATGTGATGCCTTTTGGTTTAAAAAACGTGCCATCAGAATTTCAAAAGATTTTGAATGACATTTTTAACCCTTATTCAAAATTTTACATAGTATATATAGATGACGTTTTAATTTTTAATCAAACCATAGAAAAACACTTTAAGCATTTAAAAACATTTTGTATGATAGTAAGACAAAATGGGTTGGCATTAAGTAAAACTAAAATGGATTTATTTAAAACTAAAACCAGATTTCTTGGTTATTATATAGAACAAGGAATAACTCAACCAATTGAAAGGACAATGGCTTTTGGTGATAAATTTCCAGATATCATCATTAATAAAACTCAATTACAAAGGTTTTTGGGATGTTTAAATTATGTAATTGACTTTTTCCTAAATTTAAATAGGTTAATTAAACCATTGCATGATAGGTTAAAGAAAAATGCAGGTCCTTGGACAGAATAACATTCGGACATAGTAAAACGTATTAAATCATTGGTAAAAGAAATTCCATGTTTATATATTCCGAATCCAACAGCATTTAAAATAGTGCAGACTGATGCATCTAATATTGGATATGGTGGCATATTAAAACAAAGGATAAATGATAAAGAATGTATAATTCAGTTTACATCAGGACAATGGAACCCAGCATAATTAAATTATTCAACCATTAAAAAGGAGATTTTAAGCATAGTAATTTGCATAAATAAATTTCAATCAGATTTGTTAAATCAAAAAATTTTATAAGAATTGACTGTAAATTGGCAAAAGATGTTTTAGAAAAAGATGTTAAAAATTTGGCTTCTAAATAGATTTTTGCTAGATGGTAAGCAATATTAAGTATATTTGATTTTGATATTGAATTTACAAAAGGAAAAAATAATAATTTACTAAATTTTCTAACTCGTGAATTTCTACATAACGATGGGTTGCAAGAAAAATAAAGGGAAGGAAAAATCTAGTTCGTTCTCAACTAAAGCTCTTTTAAAGCACTCAGAAGACCTAGCTAAAACCATAAAACCATCAGATAAAGAATTAAACCCATGTGGCCTTAAAAGATGGATTGCTGAGTTATCACAATCCCCTGAAGTCATAAAAGCATTAAAAGGAATGGCATCCTCTTCAACAGAGGATTCAGGTATGGATTCTAAACTTAAAGCGATTGTACCCACTATAGGTACAACTAGCCAATCTCAAATGGTAGATGGTAAAGGTTTATTGAACCCTTTGAAGGCTGTGGATTTGCCAAAAATCCAGCCCCAATCTCTGTCCCAATCCCAGATTGGTTTCTATAGATATAGTAAATGGTTTTTTAAAAATATTTCTGATTTTGAAATTATAATTGAAGATGGATATAATAATATAAGTCCATGGGAAGTTTTAAAAAAGAATTATCCTGAGAATTGGTATTTTAAACCTTTGGATTTGGAAAAACCTCAAGAGTACTACTATAGTATTTTGGAAGATACTGACTCAGTAAAAATAAAGCATACTTTCGATAAAAATAATAAACGTATGATTGCATATTCTTCCATACAGATTAAAAATATCTTACATTCAAAAGATTGGCCAAAGCCAAATTTATGGACTCAAGTAAGATTTAAAGTATTAAAAAGACATAGTATATCATACAATTATTTTGACTATATGGAAGCTTGGAAAAAGGTATTTTATATTCAGAATATAAGTTATACCCATTCATGGTTAATATATTTTGATCAAAAGATAAAACCTGCTACTAGGTTTTCAAATTGGTTCTTAAAATGGTAGCAGTGCTTTGGTATGCAAGAAGAAATTATGACTGAGGATGTATTATCAGTATTTAAATGTTTTAAAGCCAATTTTAAACCTTCACAAAGTGAAGTATATATTCCTCTACTAATGTACTACAGTATGACCTTCTTTACTCCATGGGTCTATCAGTGGTATTTGGATTTTTTGAATATACCAAGTACTCATATACCAAGCATAGTAAAGAAGCATAAAAGAAAATGGTGTGGAGCTTTCAATAACTGGACCATGGAGATCACAGTAAAGTAGTGGATTGTTAAAAGGCAGACATTCTCATATGCAAGAAGGGTCACACTCCATGACCAACCTACATTTGGAGCCCAAAAGGCTCAATGTTAGGCCATGCTTGTAGCAACTAAAACCCTTGAAGAATACAAGGCAATTTATCAACAGATGTTTGATTGTCTTGGATCAACTTGAGAAGAACCAGTAAAGAAAGAAAGATCTAAATCTAGTAAAGCTTCATTAAAAGGGAAGATTTCCAGAAAAAAAAGTAAAACTCAGTCCAGCTCGAGTTCGGAGTTGACAACGTCATTAGAGATGTCATCCTCCAGTAAAACCTCGACATCTTCAACAACTGACTACGCAGACAGTAATAAAGATGACTGTTTCAATGTATTACCTCCAATAAAAATTAAAGAAAAGAAAAAGAAAGAAGAAAAGAAAAAGAAAAAAGAAAAAGAAAAGAAAAAGAAAAAGAAAGAAGAAATAAAAGAAAAGAAAAGAAAAAGAAAAAAGACTCTTCATCAGATTCAGAGTCTGAATAAAAGACAGAAGGAATCTTATTCCTTCAAGTGGAAGAAAGGCTAAAGTGGAAGACAAAAGTTAAAGGTCAATAGTAAGTGGTAGACAAAAGTAAAAGGTGAACAGTATCTGAGTGGAAGACAAGATACTATTCATGAACAAGAAAAAGTAAATAGTAAAGATTCTAAAATTTTATATATAAGGGAGCCTCTCCTCTTGTGAAGGCACACACTCAGATAACCTCTCTCTCTGTATCTCTCTCACATATTCCTCTTCCTTCTCTTTAGAACCAAACCTCTTTCTTTTTTAGTTTTGCATTTAAAGTTTTGTAAGAAGTTTGTAAGAGTAAAAGGTAAAGCTTGTTCATAAATTTAAATAAAAATTATTTTTCTTCTTCTCTTTTATATTTTCTAAGTAGGCTATCCTTAGCCGAAAATAAACTGAAGACCGTTTTTACAGCATATTTCTTCTCTCCCTCTATACTCTGACTTAACTCTGGGGATCTCAGGTTAAGGTTGCAGGAACCCTTAAACCAACTGTATGCTTATGGCTGGTGCATGCTATATGTAAAACTGTTTTCATAAAAACCCTGAGTATGCTCTTGAGTTGTGGCTTATGCTGATCTTCTCAATAAGAAAAGGAAATTATAAAATATTTTACTGTGCCGGTAAAAAGTACTGTTCCAATTAAAACTATTCTGATCCATAGCAGGATAATAAAAATATAGGCTCGATCCATTGTAAGACTTAGTAAATAACAAAGTATATTGGCTGGAAAACAGAGGTTACAGACTATTGGTCCAAAGGAGAGTATAAAGCCTAGTGGTGGGAATCTCTTGTACTTCTGGTATAACAATGCCACGTACAAAACTTAAAAATAATTCATATGGATAAAAACTTAATTATAGGTTTATTTGATATATTCACAAGATTTAATTTTTATTTGGTAGTTCAAAGATTTGTATTTTATTTCATAACATTCCATTATTATTGGTTTCATATGATAAATTATTTAATTTACCTTAGAGTATTTAATGATATATTGGAAATTAATGAAGAAGAAGATGATGATGATATAATAATTAAAAATAATATTAAGAGAAACAGGTATTAAAAATCGATAAAGAAAGGTAAAACAGTCCATAGTATTTGCTGGTATCAGAGCAAATAGCAAAATAAGGGTGGTGCTAATATATTTACATATTATAAAAGGAGGCATAAGGGAGGCACTAATATATTTATATATTGAAACAATATAGAGATAAATAATAAAGAGACATATACTAGGAAAATAAATGATTAAAAACATATCTAATATAGATTTTGCACAATTAGAAATAGAGATTGATGTGATCATTAAGAAATGATGAATTCATAAAGAAATGATGAAATTATAGAGAAGAGAGGAATGCAATACAAATTTGCATTCATTGTTATATGGCATATCATTGCTACGAGAAAAGACAAATGCAATTTATATTTACATTCATTGATATGGAGCATATCATCACTATTCTATTGATATATAGAATGATAATATGGTTGCCGCACAAAAGTGACATTTAGTATAAAGAGTTATTCATAAAGAACTATAATAATGATAGTTCATTATTGATTGTATAATTCACTGACTGTAATATTTGTTATGATATATATTATCATGATTGTTCATTATTTATTAATTAATTATATTAGTTATAAAAGAAAATAATTGGGTTTTATTATAATATAATTATTATTAGGTACCATTTAGTGAAAAACTCAACGTTTATCATTTAATAAATGTATGTCACGATAATTCAATGGGAAAACAGGATTAGTGAAGCATTAGTAACTTTTTTATTATGATTATGCATTGAATTTATTCAATTCTGGTAGCAAACATGTTCATAAATGTTATGATTACTTATATAATTAATTATAAGGCACAAAGATAAAATCAACAATCAACTTTTTTTAATAGAGTGGAAAATGTCAAGTAAAGTTCTGATAAAGATTATTGTTATGATATAAGCAAATATTTAAAATACTATGCATTAATTTATAGTTGAAGTTTCACTAGAATGTGAGATATGGACTTTTGTACAAGGTTAATATAGGCTCATTAAATGTTTGCTAACATCAGGAACTAGATTGTTGGTTAGGAAAATAGTGGAGTGTTTGAAATTTGGTAAATAATCAAATTTATGTAGCTGAGTTGTGCATGTGAACCTATTGCTTATGTCATTAAAATTTATGTTTAATTGAAACATGAATGAAAAGAAATAAAGATTTGGGGACTTAAATAAAAACTAAATAGGTTACATACATTAAGAATAATTGTCTTGAAAATTTTAAGCTAAGATAAATGTTAATGTGCAAATAAGAATAATTATCACAAAATAAAACCGGACAGAATAATCTTGTTAATTTTAAGTTTGAACTAAGATAAATGTTAATGTGCAAATGTTTGTGTAATTATGATAATGTATAAATAATATAGAATTTCATATAGGAGCATGACATATGAAGTGTGGGTGTGCGTATTATCTCATTAACTTGATAAAATATAAGATCAATAACTCATTAGTGAAGCTAACACTTAACTTAAACATGTAAATAAGTGTCATATGATTACCATTCTAATAGAACCTATAGGGGAAGGCATTAATGAAGTTGAAAACCATCATGGTTTCAAAGGGACTACTATATAATTAGGAGGCCAATGAATTTATTATTAGATTATGAGCTGGATGAATGTGTAAATTCTAGTGCATATGACATCAACTTAAATAGAATGAAGAATTCTACATCAGCCTAAATAGAATGTGTAAATAGCTCAAAGGTTTATGGTTCTTATTGTTGGCTACTTAACTTGTAACACAAAGATTAATTAAATGAAGAATTCATTGAGTTTATATGTTTTGTTGTAAGTGATGACCTAACTATGTGTTCTTATACATGACTTTATCTGTTATGTGCTAAAAAGTGCCTTATATTTTAAGTCTTATTTTATGAATATTTTCTTTCTGTAAAAGAGTTGCGTACATGAATAGATAGGAGTATGATATAGTTGGAGCCATAATTAAGGTATTGTGTGAGGGTTTATAGGCATTCATTTTCTATTTAAAACCATATGAGTAATTAGCTAATTCATAATGATACATCATACCATTTAATGGATGTATTCTTTAAGTTTAGACTATTTAACTAAATATTAGTGTGTAACATAAACTGCTAGATGTCACGTCTTTCGGCTGCGTAACATGCTCCCGTAGAATGATTATTAACTTTCTAAATGAGGAAGTCAATAATTATCCTACAAAGGATTCCATTCATTCCGTAAAATTATATATATATACATATATATATTTATTATTTATACATATAACTTGCATGCAAATTCATATTAATCCAAAACATTTATTGTCCCATGTTATAATATAACATCATAATTATGTCATCACATCATCAGAGGTATAATATACACACATTAATATTTTACATATCTTTAGTTTTGCTAAACTTACTTTAATTACTACTAGAGCACTTTATTTAAGTAGTTGCATAATAATTTATACAAATAGAAGTCTGAAGGAAACTTAAACCATTTACCAATAAACTGTTGATATGTCCAGGTGCTTTACTAATGTTCTGGTTTTTACCACTTTGCTTGGTACTGCGTTTATCAATTGACAAATGCTAAGTATAAACTTAATGGTACTAGTTATAGCATGTAATACAAGTAATCATATAGTCCATTAGTTATAACATTTAAAAACTTAAGGCATTTATATTTCATGACGTGTTGATGCCAAGTAAACATTATGTCATATACTTCAAAACAACATGTCTATTTCATTTGTATTTCATGTCATATATGTATGAACCATTTAGCATGACTATCTTAAAATATGATGAAATTTCAACCATAATAAGTATTCAAGTAAAGTTAATATATCATTTAATCATACCATGAATTCACATCATATTGTGTCGTATGTCATGAATTATGTATACTGCATATTTATGAGAATGCACTTATGCTATGTATTCTCCCTCTTATTCCTTGATCCATCATTTCATTTAAATACGCATTTACTGGGTCTTTTATTATAACATAACTTTGATTCTATACATATGAGCTCATTTAACATCTTGCTTTTCAATTCTGTTTCTTTCATATCATGATAACATATTATTTTATTCCCATAGGAATTTATATCATTGTGCCCAGTATAATCATTTAGCCTTTTTCTCATATCACATCATATTCTTTTTCTCCTTTTTTCACCATGTCATGCTATGTCATGTTTATATTGAATGCTTTATGTTCATGATATATATATTTGATGCATAATTAAATTCAAATTCTTATAATAATGTAATGCTATTGCATTACCACACCTTTACCTCTTTGATCATTTAATGATCGAGGACTTCAAACATACTATCACAAACCTGATATGTCCTTTTCTTTGTTAATATCCTTGGGTGATTCATGAATATTTTCCACTGATTTACCTATTTCAAAATCAATATTAATCTTTTATTAGTAATTAAATTCATCCTTTATCATTTTTATTATCACATCCTGAACTATATCATTCACTATGCATTCATAATTGGCAATATATCATGTTTAGATATGTTATTGATGTGGAAATAATATGGAATTATGATTATGTTGATAGATATATGATAAGAATTGAATTTAAAGCTCCAAAGAGCAAAGTGGAAATTTTACCGAAACCACTAAAACGGATGGATAATCGGTACTAAAACAATGATTTTAGGCTATCCACATTGAATTTGATAAATTTCTTTGACCATAGTGCTTGTGTTAACTTAAATTAGATATATGCAAATTTTGAAAATTTTGAATAAATTTTTATTTATGATATCATAATTGAAATTGATGATGTAAGCGATTGAAATAATGCAATTTTATGGAATTAGGGAATGGAAAACTTAGTTTTGAAATTAAATTGGTGAATTATATAATTAAAATAGATATTAGAAATTAAAAATAGATTTTTTAATTAAAATGACATGATGATGTCATAATTACTAAGGATGATATCATAAATAAGAATTTTGGAATTATGGATGGAAAATAAGTAAATAGGAAATTAGATATATGAAAATAGAATTAAGATATGATATAATTAAGTTATTATAAATTAAAAATAAGT
>CANYBF010201630.1:0-12530 GCA_948192965.1 Dalechampia spathulata
AAAGCAAGAGGAAATGAGTAAGGAAATAAAAGCAAAAGAAGCAAGAATAAAATAAAAGGGCAAAAATGCTAACTGTTCCGCTGTTACTAGGGGTGCCCGACATTGGCCCTAGTAATATGAACAGCGCTAGTAGCCACTCAAGGGAAGCTAGAATGTGGAGTAACCGAGGATCGTTGCCAAAAGCATGGGATACTCGCGCTGAAAGACCTACCTCTTGAGCAAGAGCCTAACCCGAAAAGCAGTAGAAATAAAATAAAAACCTTACGATCCTCAGTTAGAAAAAGTCAAACAAATAAAAAAAAAAAGGAATAGCTCTCACTCATGATGAAGTAAGTATAAGAGTTGTATTTTGTTTTAAAAATGCAATAGTATGAATGTTTGAGCATGATTATCTAAATTAAACATTTATAGTTTTGCAATCTCTATTGAATTGTTAAATGTATAAGAAGAATGGCATAAAGAGGAGTGAGTACAAGTTAAGTAATGTCCGGATCAACTTATGCAAATTGCCATATCATAAGTAAATTTCAATTTCATTGCTTTTGTTAAGTTTTGGTTTGCATTGTCTTTGCTTGAGGACAAGCAAAGAATTAAGTGTAGGGGAGTTGATGTATGTCAATTTCTATGTTTAATTAGTTGTGTTTACTTGATGTTTAATGCTTATTTTGATTACATTTAAGCTTTAAATTAGTAGAATTTGATATGTTTGTTAAGTGTGTAGTAATAAAGAAGTAACAAAGGAAGAATGAAGCATTTTTGGACTAAAAGGAGCAAGTCACGATCGTGACAGAAAGATGCAAAAGAGGAAGAGCCACCAAGGAAGTCACGATCGTGACATTCAAAGTCATGATCGTGACAGAAGCCAGATCAAGAGGGAAGAGCCACAAAGTCAAGTCACGATCGTGACAAAAGGTGTGAAGCCCGAGTACACTCAAGAAAGAAAGTCACGATCGTGACATTCAAAGTCATGATCGTGACCACTCAATTATGAGCCATTAAAGCATGGAATCTGCAGAAGATTGAGGGGAAAGATAGGAGCCATGGGGGGAACAAAAACAAAACACTTTAATGGAGACCTCATGGGCACCAGCAATCAACAGGATGGGCAAAAATACAAACAAATGGGAATTAAAGCTGGAGGACCCTCACTCAAAGCATAAAAGGAGGATGGCATCTAGGGTTATCATACCATTATTCATTCATCATCTGCAGCTCTCTTGTTTAGTGTATATAACCCAGAATCCGTGTTTTAGTACCATTTAACATTAGTTTTAGGGGGTTGCAGTAAAATTTTCAATATCCTCATTTAAACTTTAAACTCAATTTTTATCATAAACTTATCACCATAATTATAATTTCATATCATTGTCACCATAATAACATAGAAAACATAACATAATATTAATTTATAAATGCACAATAAATCACTAAATGAAGGATGTGACAAGTTTGTTAAAGAGGCATTGAACTATATCTGTGACAATTATGATATACAATTCAAAAGCAATCAAAGACTCACTTTCAAGAAGTATTTCTCACTTAAGAGATAAAAGTGATTATTGAAAACATTGTTTATATTTCTTGACCATATTCCTTTTAATTGTATCAATAGGAAAAAACTAATTTAGTAGTTACAAAAGTTATCAAACATAATATTCGACCTCCTAATTGGAATTAACTTGCATGTTTTACAATTTTTTAAAATATAAATTAAAAATTATAATTCTATTCCTTATTAAATTAAAATTTTAAATTGAATTAATATTAAATATTAAATATTAAATATTTTATAATTTGGATAAAATAAAATATTATTAAAAATTAAGAATTAAAATTAATTAAAATTTAAATGATAAAAAATTTAAGATACATATTTCATTTATATGAATAAATAAAATTCATATAAATAAATAATTTATGATATCACACTTTTATTTTTAAGATAATATTTAATCAAACTAGTTATATATAAAAGAATTAAATAAAATGATATATATTTTAATACTGTCTATTTAAATTTTTTCAATTTAATAAATAAAATTATGAATTTTTCTTTTTTATTTTAAAATGTTCAATATAAAAAGTTTAAAACTCTTCAAGTAATTATATTTTCTAGGCAGAACACTTTGGTTTAAAATAAAAAAGAACAACAATAAAATTTTCAAAACATTATTTTACCAATTTGCATAATAAAAAAACCACCTAGGACGTCAAAGGGGAAAAAAAGACAACAAAAAAGTAGAAAAGAAAGAAAATTCCTCTAAACTTGCCAATCTTATTGTTTACTTATCGTCTTCATTAATCCATTATCTGTTTATTTCAATTCATTTCCTTTTTAATTTTCAAGAATCGTATCAGATACTGATTTTTTAAAATCGGATGAAGAAATAATTAGGCGTTGTTTAATTGATGAATAATTAGTGAAAAAGAGAGAGATGATGGAGGGAAAGATAAGGGGAAATGATGCGAGCTCAAGCAGCGGCAGCAGTAGTAATAGCAGAGGAGAAACCGTCGTCGTTGATTGCGGTCGCCGTAGAAGCTCTTGCGGTTATTGCAGATCCGGCAGTCGCTCTAGTATCTCTCACGGTTTGTTTTTTAATTTTATTTTAATTGTTGATTCTTTTATTTCTTCTTTTTTGTGGTAAGTTTAGTGTATCATTTATTGGATTATATGAAGTGGATTTTAGGAGTTGATTAGCCGTAAATTAATCGTTTTCTAAGGATGGATTTTTCTAATAATAGTTTAATTGAGTTAAATTATCTCTCAAATGATATTCGCTTATGATTTTTATGATATTTTGTAGGTTTATGGGCCCACAGCATTACTGTTGATGATTATCAAGGTGCTGTTGCGATTGATTTCTTTCTCTTTTTTTTTCTTTTATATTTTCTCTGTGTTCATCAATCTAATGTGCAATTCATGTTGCCATTTTTGACCTTGCAATACTACGCTTCATTTGGCATAAATAAATAGCTTGCTGTCCATTTTATTGAAATTGTGTAATTGGATACCTTCTTAACAGTATTACACTGTCCTTTGATCTAAGTTTTCTTAAAATCTAATGCAATGTCGACCTTGATAGGTCTTCTTGACCGAGGGTGGAGAAGATCTGGTTGTTTTCTTTACAAACCTGACATGGAAAAGACATGCTGTCCATCGTATACTATTCGTCTTAGAGCCTGTGAATTTGTTCCTTCGAAGGAACAACAGCGTGTCTTAAGAAAAATGCAAAGGTATGCCTTTATTTCAGTTTTAAAATGTGGATTGTTAAAAGTTCTTGTTAGGCATGATTTAGTAATTTCCATATGAATTTGAGATGACTGTTATTTCTGCAATATCAAGAAGCTCTTAGCAAATGTGTCCTGCGTAATTACCAGGTATAAATGAAGGATCCCCTGCCACATGGTGCAATTCCTTAGGGTTGCCAGTGAATTTAGTTTTTATGGATGTTCAAATAATTAAGTAGTGGCTTAGATTAAGTCCAATTGAATTCTCTATTCATTGATAATGCTTAGTTTTATACCTGCATACTGATTTTTCAAAATACCTAGGTTTTTAGATGGTATGCTGGATGTAAATAAGGCAATGGAGGTTGTAGAGGATCCAAATATCTCAAACGATTTTTGCAGCTGTGCCTCTGTTGAAGTCTCAAGCGCAGGGACAAAGGAAACATTTCCTCCCAAGAACGAGAGAAAAAATAGAGCAGAGAATATTGCTAATAATCTGTCAGATCAAGTTGACCTTGCAGTCCTTACCTGTGCAGAAAATGGGGAATTTCCTTGTAATATACAATTACCAAAAGCTTCTGTTAAACAGGTTTCACAAGCCAAAAGAAAGCTGCTGGTTGAAGGGGCAGAAGATCTCTTGTACTCTAGCAACATTGCATTTCAAATTGCAGCCGCTATAAGAAGGTCAGAACGAGGAAAGGATGCACAACATACTGCAAAAGATGATACTCTTTCGCCTAGAGTTATCGCAGAAAAATTGACTTCTTATCTAAAGCAGTTGTCAGAAACTAGTGGTCTGTTGATTAGGGCTTGTAATGGTCACATTAATTTCTATGAATCTAAAACACAAGCTTCTTCTGGTGACGGTGCCCATATCGTTACTGCTCTAAAAGAATCTGGTGCGTTGTGTACAAAAAAAGTCTGCTGTACAAGGAAGAGTGCAAAACATCCTCAGGGAAAAAGGAGGAAGCTAGATATTCATCTAAAAAAATCTAGCTTTGATTTAGAAGAGTTTGCATTGTACAGAAAATATCAGATGAAAGTTCATAATGAGGCACCAGATCATGTTACTGAAAGCTCATACAGGAGGTTTTTAGTTGATACTCCTTTAGTGTTTGTTCCACCATCCGGTGATGGTGAAGCTCCTCCATGTGGATTTGGCTCTTTTCATCAACAATATGTTGTGGATGGCCGGCTGGTTGCTGTAGGTGTCATAGATATTCTTCCTAAATGTTTGTCAAGTAAATATTTATTCTGGGACCCAGATTTTGCCTTTCTATCACTAGGGAAGTATTCAGCCTTGCAGGAGATAGGCTGGGTAAAAAAGAATCAAGTATATTGCCCTAGTCTTCAGTATTACTATCTTGGTTATTACATTCATTCCTGCAGCAAGATGAGATATAAAGCAGCTTATTCCCCATCTGAGCTTCTCTGTCCTCTCCGATACCAGTAAGTTACTTGTTTGCTTCTAAATCCAGCATTTAGATTCTACAAGATTCCCTCTTCTAATATAATCTTGGGTCTAATTGGCATCTACTAGCAATCTCTAATAAAGTTTTTTTGGTTTCTTGCTGGAAGAAGATTGTGTTATATAATTCTTAATTTCAGATATGAGCTACAGAAACCTAGTGGACTGACCATTAAAACTTGTAAAACTCAATGTATAAATAATCTGTTGTTGCAGTAATTTAGCTCAAACAATTTGCAGTTGCTGGGGCAAATTTTTTGTTTTACAGACAAGTTCCTTCATTTCTGTTCACACTTAGATGGTAGTTTTACATGCATTAATTGTAGAAACATGGTTGTTAAAGGTGCGCCTGAGGTGCAAGGCACACAAGGCACAGTCTCAGGGCCTTAAAACTGCAAAGGCAGGTGGACTTTGTCAGACGAGGGCTTAGGCGATAGGGCGTGCGCCTGAGCTGTGCAACCAGGGTGCAAAAAGGCACACCTTTCCAGTATTCTGTACTGTACTCTTTTTTCTTTTTTGAAAATTAACTTAGACTATTGATTTTTTAAAATAAAAATGTGGTATGCTTGCCCTCACTCAATCCCACAACCAATTAAATCATCATAAAACACAAATGAAACACGTGACTTAGGGAAAAATTAGTTCTTGTTTATTCTCCTATCAAAACAATCTATCATCCTCTCTCAACTCAATCAAGCTATCTTCACAACTCAATTAAGCCATCCTCTCTACTCAATTAACTATCCTCTCTAAGTTTGTTGAGTTTTTTAAGGTATTTTCTTCTTTATTTTTTTAAAAAAATCTATTTATTTATTATTTGCTTTTTCATTCTTTTCTCTTCAATAATCCTTCTTTTTTCTCTCTTAATCTCTTATTTTAAGCTGTAATGATGCCAAATTTTTTTCTCAAATATTTTTAGATTCTTTTCTTATTAACTAATAATATTTTTTACGCTGTTTTTTTTTATAATTTTTCATTAAATAATAGCTTTTTATGCTGTTTTTATTGTATAGCAATGCAAATTACTGTTTTCTTTAACATAATTTAATTTTCACATTATTTTGATTTATTAATTTTGTTTTGTATCTATTAGTATAAATATATGCTGTATTTTGTTTATCAATGAAGAATATCTTTGTATTTTTGCTGTTTTCTTTTAAAAAATTAATTCTCACATAATTTAATCCATTGATTGTGTTTTTGTTGTATATTTTCTAACTTTTTTTTTATCACCTAGAGTTGAAGAGAGTGATGAGGAAGATGAAATTAATAATGATAATGAAAAGTTTGAAAGATGATTATGTGGAGCTTGATGATGATGAGTAAACTTGGAGATGTTTTAGAGATATTTAGTAGATATTTATGTTTAAATTTATGTTTAAATTTAGTAAACTTGAAGATATTTATGTTTAAATTTATCTTGAACAAGCTTTTCTTAAATTCTATTTTAGACTTTAAATGTATTTTCTATTTTAGATATGCAAACTACTAACTTTAAGTCTATTTCTATGCATGTGTTATGGTAAGGCATAATCAAGTTCATTATACAACTTTTTAAATTTCTTTTGCCTCATCTTCGAAATGCCTGTGCTTGCCCTAGGCTCTAGGATTTCTTTGCACCTAGGCTCTAGGACTTCTTTGCACCTTGTGCCCTTAATAACTATGTAGAAAAAATTTTACATTTTACTTGTCTCTTTAACATTAAGCATTTGGGGAGGTGGGGGAGATTTATTCCTGAATTATTATCGATTGGTAATCTAAAAGGTTAAAATGTAATGTATTGGTTGCTAACCGACTATTAAACAAGCTAATTCCGAGCCTATGTTTGATAGGTTGATATATTTTTGGGAAATTATAGTGTATATCAAATTTTAAGTTTCATATTTTGGTAAATGTTAGGTTGATTTTTTAAAAAACTTTATGTCCGTTTTAGTTTGTTCAATTACAATTATTCCCCTTTTTATTATTTTTCTTTTTTAATTTTTTTTCCTTTCACTATTTCCCCTTTTCCTTTTTCTCCTTCCTAACTTTTCTTCTTCCTCTTTTCTTTCTTCTCTTTCTTCTCCTTCTTGTGATCTTTCTTTTTCTTACAAAGATCCTTTTTTTTCTTCTTGCAATTATTCTTTTCTTCTTCAAAACTAAGTTTTACTATTGTCCACTGTCAATTCACCGCTGCTACTTATCCATATCAACATCATCATCACATTGTCATCATTGATCGTCTTCTTCTTTTATTTGTTGTTTTCAATTTTTTTTAATTTGTAGAGCAATATTGTTGAATGTTGAATATTATTATTTTATCATATTTATTTTTTTGGACAAAATTTGTGTAATTTTATGAATACAAATAGATATAGTAGATAAATTTTTAGAGCAATACTGTTGAATATTGAATATTCTTATTTTATCGTATCTAATTTTCTGGATAACACCGGTATAATTTTATAAATACAAATATATAAAATAGTTAAATTTTTGTAGTATTGTTAAATGTTGAATATTCTTGGCTTATTAGATTTATTGTTTTGGATAAAATCTTTGTAATTTTATGCATACGAGTAGATATAGTTGATAAATTTCTAGAAAAGTATTGTTGAATGTTAATATACTTATTTATTAGATATGTTTTTACGACAAAATCTATGTAATTTTGTGAATATGAGTAGACATAGTAGGTATAAGTAAATATGCGATAAAGTAGCACAAAAGCTTTTAAGCTTAGGTTTATTTTTCTCTTATTGATGGTATTATATGAAACTATGTTTGTTTTTGATGGATTTGTCAATTTTATTAATATTTTTGTTGTTGTATTGTATGATATATTTTGGTATATAAGTTTATTTGCCATATCTATCTTATGATATTATGTAGATATGTTCATCTTCCTTATGATATATACATATATTTATAAAATTTTATAGTATTAATTTCATTTCAAAAAAACTAAAGAGTAAAAAATCTAGTGAAACAAGTAATAAATTTGCAAAATTAAACATACATTATTTGTTAGTAATTTTTGTGATTTTGAGTATTCTATAGTTTATTTTTTTTATTTTATGTTTTTTTTTGTTGTGGTTGTTTCGTCGGATTTTGACAACTGGCAATTGTGGCAGCAAGGATGATGATGACGGTTAATTCAGTGACAATAACCATGAATTTTTTTATTTTGAGTTTTATTTTTTTAAAGTGGAATTTTTAAAGATAATTTTGGAATATAAATTTAATGTTTAACCTAATATGATAGACTGCAGAAATTAATATATTTCTGACATTTACTTATAATTATTTTTTCATATATGATATTTAACAAATTATCCCTATATTATTTCCAGGTGGGTTCCGTTTACAATGGCAAGGCCTTTGCTTGACAGAAACCCATACGTTGTCTTGTCAGATTATGCACTTTTTGAAAATGCAGAATCTTCAACACTTCATGCTTCTGAAAATGTTACTGAAATGCAACGTGATGACAATGGCAATGAAGATTCAAATGATGTTCTTATGGAAGATGGTGAAGAAATGGATGGACCTGATTCTGAAAGTGCTGATGATGAATTTGGTCCAGAAACAAGTACTCAAACGTTGGAAGATAGTGATGTTGGCAATATATTAATTGGCTTGAAGGTATCCCGTGTGAGATACAAGGTATGAAATCTGATTCTTTCATTTTCTGCACTGGTCCCATTTGTGGTCTATTTCCATGTCGCTGCCGCTCTAAATAGTTTATTTATTAAATATTTCCATGTGCCCCTTGCAAGAGAACTGATGACTGGAGATACAACTTCCATCATGAATATTTATCATGGATGTTTCGCACACATAATTTCTGTAAACGTCACAGAAATGATAGTATACCAAAGTCAGTATGTGAAATACTGTAGTGGATGTTTAAATTTTATTCTCAGTGAATATAATTAAACTTCAGAGGGATGAATATCAAGAGGAAAGTAAAAGATTTTTCATTCTCAGTGACAGGAACTTGGGTCATCGTTAAGTCTAATGCTAAAGGATGATCCTAGTTATCGAAGGATCTAATTGAAAATTTTGTGTTGGCTTGGTTAAAGTTTTAGAAGAATTTGTAATTGTATAGATATTCAAAAAAATTAATAATCAGGAAACTGGAGACATCTTTGAAAATTTTAGCAAATAACCAAGGGTAGTTACGTTTAATAAGTTCCTTGACATGGTTTGGTCTTCACTTGTTCGGTTTTGTTTTTCTGTCATTTACTTTCTTGAAGGATCTACAGCGAGCCTTTGGTCCCAGTGAAAGGAGATACTTGGAATCTCAGTTGCGTAGATACAAGAGTGTAGTTGGTGTGGAGCTGTCCGAAACTATAGTTTATTCACTCAATTGAATTTGATTTTTCCGGTGGACAATGCCATCAACATCAGAGGGGTACACTCAGCCAGTGAGCTGGGGTTTCGGTGAATCTGGTAGTAATAGTGGATGCTGAAACAGAGTTCATTTCGAACTTGTCTTGACATGATTGGTTCTAAGCCTGAGGTTTATTCTGGAGTTTTTGTTCGGTTGCCTCTTGCTCTCCAGTGGATTTCTTTTAATGTGTCAAATGAATTTAAGATGTATCAAGTCGTTTACATCGTTAGATGCCTTCAAGTTGCAGGTTCCTTTTGCCTACGATTAGCGCATTGGATAGTGAATACCGTATGAATCTGAATAAGTGTTATAAATAAGAAAGATCGAAACGGACTCACTTGTAACTGAGATGAATTCTTGTCCGATCAATTTGCCCTTTACCGCCCTTACAACTTCCATAATGCTTAGAGCAGGCATTTTTTCCATCTAAGATCACGCTAACCAACCTGTCTCAATTAATGGTTGTTTGGTTCTTATAGAAACCATGTCCGACCCAAACCCAATCACTCTAATTGTGCTGATTAATTTGTTATTGAT
Organism: Dalechampia spathulata; assembly: GCA_948192965.1. Classification (NCBI taxonomy): domain Eukaryota; kingdom Viridiplantae; phylum Streptophyta; class Magnoliopsida; order Malpighiales; family Euphorbiaceae; genus Dalechampia; species Dalechampia spathulata. The sequence continues at coordinate 9,609 of CANYBF010201630.1, forward strand.
CCCATCATATCCCGGTTCGACTCCAATGTAGTTCCTGCATTTATGCTGCTTGTCAATCTTATCACATCTCGACCTGTCTCAATCCCATTCTCTTCATTTGATTCACTTCGTTTGTGCTAGTTGGTTATCAATCCTACCACAGAATTTTAGATGAATAATTAACTCTATGGGAAACTCCCCACCTGCTCATGAAATTCAGGGGATATCATATCATATGGAAGTTGGTATGATATTAGACAATTGCTCATCAAGAAATGGTATTAGATAGTTTCCAAATAATTGTTAAAAAAAAAAACTAGTTTGTTAAGTCACTTCATTGGCAATCATATTTATCATGATTCAAAATTTAGGTACACAATCGATGCAAGATAAACTTATCTAATCCTTCCAATTTTCTTATACCATTTAAACAATTAAATAAAAAATTCCTCAAATTAATATCGTTGAAATTTTAAGGTGATTATACATCATATGTTCATATAATGTAATTTTAATAATTTTAGAATTATAAATTTAATCATAAAATCTATTTGGAAATCATCTAAGAAGCAAAACCTAAATAAATAACAAGTGAACCCCTTTACACTTTGAAATGTAGATGAATGAGGAAGAAGATAGCTCGTTTTTAACAGTAATAGCCTGCAAAATCTAAAAATTATAGGAAGTGAGCAAGCTTCTATATACTCAGTGAGAAATTTTACGATACAAGGAACGAATCTACTATTAGTTTTAAGAAAATCATTTCAGTTATTACAGCAAGCATCCTAAATAAAAATGAAAGCATTTCCAAACTTATCAAAAATAAATAATTTCTCATATGAACAATCATAATAATTAAACATTCAAATAATCATGTAACAACATGTATCATTTATACACTCATTTTCAACATTTAATTCCGTAGATAACTCAGTTCACACACAAAAATAACTTACATCAATAATACAAATCATGTTACTTTGGGAAAAACTTAACCATATGTACATATATCTTGCAATTCTAACTTTAACATAAACTTTTAATTCATTTCAATAACCAACTTTAATTAAGGAATCAGTTTAATGGTGTAAACATGAAATGTTTATAATGTTACTTCTTTTACTTTACTAACAAAGCATCAATATACATACTACATAAATAACAATATATTCCTTAAGTTAATTCATGTAATATGCGTGTATAGATATAACGATTAAACCCGTTATATTATATTATATTATATATATATATATATATATATCATATTATTTATATTTTCTGTTATCGCCGATGTTGATAATGAATTTGGAGATGAAAAAGTAGTTTGATTTAAATAATTATCAAGTGGACTTGGTTCTGAATATACTACTTGTGGAATTGACGAACTATAATCTACTCCTTTCATTTTAAGATCTTTACTAGATTCTGGAATATCTGAAGTAGAAAACCTTGGTTTTATCAATGTTTGAATTATTGGTTTAGAATCATTTTCTTTATATGATGCATATATTATTGATGCTAATTTTGAAACTCTTCCTAATTTTTCTGTTGAAATGGACAAGGATGAATCTGTATACCTACTACTCATACTTCTACGATTAAATTTTAAAGATACTTTACCATCTTCATATTGTTCAATTTTACTTAAATTAACATTAGGTTTTATTATTTTTTCTGGTTCTGGAGGAGCTACTGCTCCTTCTAAAATCCATTCATCTGGAAGTGAAATATCGTTCCATTGTATAGTTTTAAGAATTACTGTGTTTGTTTTAGTTAAATCCGTTTGTAAAAATCTAGTTTCACCAATTTTAGGTTGTAATTTATATTTAACTCCAAATGCAAATATCATTGCTTTATAATGAATTTTATAAATTAATGCTATGGGTATTGATCCTTGCAACATTTTATAATTATGAGTTTTTACTTCTAAAATCATGCTTTTTAAAATATTTAAATCATTTAATGAAATTGTCATGTCTGGATATACTTTAAATGATATAGGCCCCTCACTTAAACTTGTTTCAATTGATCCTAATAATGAATCTTGAAAATTTACAAATCTTCCATCCCTGATTACTGCTAAAATACTCGTATTTAATCCTTCTCTTGTTAATGGTTTTATACCAACTTAAATTAATCCAATATGAATATACTTATATTTTTTACTTCTATGGTGATCCAATGTTTTAGGTGATAATAAATTTATTCTTTCAAAAGGTTTACTTAACTAAACATCTCTTTCTTCTATTTTAATTACATAGTCCGTTTTAAATATATTTATTTTTGGAATTTTATAAATTTGATCTTTATCAACTCTAGGTATTTCCCATTCATTTATTACTTTATTAAAATCTTCCAAAATTAATTCATTTTTATGAATTACTCTTTTAATTTCATATGATTCTGAATCTTCCGACTTTGCCTTGCTCATAGATTTACATAAAAAAAGGTTCCATTTTTAATAATTAGCGATAATATTTTTTGATCTTCAAATTGGTAATATGTCTTGAGATAAAATTTCATCAGAAATACCATAATATTACCACCAATTTAAAAACCAACTTGGGATTTTACTAGGCTTTATATTTTGATCAAAATATATTAGCCATGAATGAGTATACATAGGATTCAGTATGTTTCGGGGACATATATTCCCACTATAATAAAAAAGTATAAAATAAAATGATGGAATGCTTTTAAAAATACCACCACATAGATATCAGTAAAACAATGGATGGCTATAAGGCAAGCTCTCACATACAGTGGAAGGGTGACTCTCCGAGATCAACCTTCATTTGGGTCCTAAAAAGCCCAATGTCAAGCTATGTTAGCAGCAGCCACGATGCCTGAAGAGTATAGTGCAATTTGTAAACAGGTGTTTGAATGTCTAGGTTTAACATCTAAAACAGTAAAGCCAGCAAGGTCTAAGTCAAGTAAAGTATC
>CANYBF010201663.1:0-11034 GCA_948192965.1 Dalechampia spathulata
ATTGGCCATATGCCGTATTGGTTGGCCGTATGTTGTATGTTGTATGTATGAATGCCTGTGATTGGTATTTGTGATGTGTTCCTAGCACCACTGAGATGTATTCTCAGCGATTGTCATTTGATGATCGTAGGTCCGAGTTCAGAGGGCGAGCACCGGGGATAGAGGTACAGCAGCTAGTTCGTGTCTTGGACTTCAAGAAGGACTCCTGCTCTATTGTATATTTGTGCATAGACTCTTTTGTATTAGGCTTGGCAGTATACTAAATGTACTAATGTGTAAGAATCCTTGTATATATATGTATCCGGGGTTTTGTTTTGTATTCTTATTGTTCTTTTGGGATTTCTTATATGAGCATTAGCAGGTTAGCTTCCCTTGTGGTATAGTCGTTGTTTGCCTGAGACGGGTGGGCGACGGTTATGCTACGGGAGCTTGTCGCATCCTCGTGCGTTGGGGACGGGGGTGTGACAGTTAGCCGAACCACTATAAATCGCACGTGTTGCCAGTGCTTCTTGGGATTTCATATATATATATATATATATATTATTTAAATAGGATTTTTTTAAATAAAAAATGATATTCACACATAGAAATGGAATTTTTTATCAATTTATTTTTATTTTATAGAGAAATTAGTATTTACATTTAAATCTAATTTTTATTTTTTTTATATTCTCAGTTTTTTATTTTCTTTTTGTATTATATTTCTTAAGCATATTTTAATACAAAATTGATAAATATGCATTAAAAAAATTAAAAATTTTCATGTATAGAACTTATAAGTGAAGGTTATATTTGATACATAAAATAAATTAAGTAAAACTTTCAAGAAACTGTAAATTAAATTAAATAATTAATAATTTAGCTATTTAATTTTATGGATTGATATTAATAATCTTAACGTATAAGTTAAGTAATGTTTAATGAAAATTTTTTAATTAATGAATGTAAAAAATTTTTAATTAATGAATGTAATCATGAATTTGTAGTGCAATATGATATTCTTTAATGGTTAAGAAGTGGAAATTGACTCTCTTTTTGAAAAAATGAGAAAGGGTTTATGTTTTTTCCATTGCCAGAAGGCATTAATTAGCTTCAATTGTTGAATAAGCTTACCTCACTGCTAATCCCACTATTTCCCATATTAAACTAACTTATTCATACTATAAAATTATGTTTAATTTAATTATTTATAAAATATAATATTTCATTAATAGATTTTTTATTATTTAAAATAAAAAGTAAATGATTGATTTTATAATTTATATTTATTAGATTTATTTAAAATTTAATTAAGTTCATTTAAATTAATGATATATAAAAAAGTTTTAAAAATTTAATTTAAATTTATTTAATTATAAATAAATCAAATTTAAAATAAGAAAAAAGTGGATTTAATTTAAGTTGAATAACGGTAAGCAAGCGACGGGAGACAACAAAAGGAAATAATATAAATATAATGGAGTGTTATTTTTCTTTGTGTCTTTTAAAAAGAAATACTATAATAAAGGCAGCTTTACGACTTCTACTAATAGCAAACCAACCGATTGTCGAATAACCTTTGAACCCTAAGGCCTCTATTGAGTCCTCTCATTTTTTTCCAACCTTCACGTTTTCTGACCTGGTTTTCCTTTTTTGTTTTTTTACTTTGTATAAGATGTAAAGAAACATGTTATCAGAGAAATTTTTTATATGAATGTTGTGTATTATATAAGATAATAAATTTATTTATAATATAATAATATATATTAATTTTTATTAAATAATATATATTAATTAATATGTAAATATAAATAATAATTAATATATCTATGAGTTTTGATGAAGATTGATAATTATCATTAATATTATTACGTTCATACAACAGTATTTCTAAATTTTTTTTATATTTTTATATACAATTGTTAAAGTGAAAATCCAATTGCTATAATAAAAAATAAATCATTAAAAAAATTATTGTCCCTGGATAAATAGTGATGGTAATATATCCATTGTTCTTTGTTAATTAACACAAAGATCACAAAGAAGAAGAGATTCTTGGAGTGTTAATTATTCTGAAATGGAGATTAAAAAAATCATGCTTTAAATAATCTTCATATTATACTCATTCTAAAATGATCTGTTATAAATCTACATGCCATAAAGGATTTCAATTTTTAATAATAGAAATTGAAACCATTTGATTTCCAACTACAACAACCAAAACCAGTCTGAATAAGAATATTGATGCAGGAAGAATGCTACTACTTTTAGAAGAAGCGTAGATTTGTTTATTGAATATCTTTTGGACTTGGAAGGTTTCCATGGGACCTTCCATTCTTCAACTTTAGATTTTTTTTGACAATTCTCTTGACTTGGGATTTAACTCTCGACTTTCTCTATGCTGCAAAGAACTATGCTGTAAAGTTACTCCATGGCTATTGGCTACATTTACTAACTAGCAAAATCAGTTGTCCAGAAAAGACAAAAAGAAAGAAAGAAAGAAAATCCAGCAGAAATAAGCCATGGAAATGAAATTTGTATTTCTGGTTTTGTTTGTGCAGTTAACAGTAGCAGGAGCTTCTGTTGCGAAGCCAAACTGTAAAGACCAATGTGGAAATGTCAGTATCCCATACCCTTTTGGAATGGGTAAGGATTGCTCCATGAACCCATGGTTCCAGGTTGGGTGCAGAAATGACACGATTCCTTTTTTGACTTCTATCGATATGGAGGTCCTTTACGTCGATGTTATCCAAGGCGCTATTCGTGTTAAAAGCCGATCTCTATTTCCCAATTGTTCTGGTTCTAGCAGGATCGTTAAAGCTGGTAATTATATGCCGCTCAACTTGACAGGATCGCCATTCTTTTTCTCAGTAAGAAATGCATTCACTGCTTTAGGATGCAATACTCGCGCTTTCATGGCTGGAACTGCGCCCCAGTATGTTGGATGCGAGTCGACATGCCGCAGCCAAACAGCTGTTTATCATTTACTTCATGATCACAATATTTCAGGTTCAGACGGCTACTTGATAAACAAGTGCAGTAACAGTGCTAGTTACAATTGCTGTCAATCAACGATACCGCCATTCCTTCAGGTTTTTCAACCAGGTTTAGTGGATATAAATAATGACGATAATGGCAAGGGTGGATGCAAGGTGGCCTTTCTAGCAGATGCAGATTGGATCTATAAGAAACTGGAGGATCCAAATGATGTGAAGCATAAGGAATACGTTCCATTGTTGCTAAATTGGTTTTGGGAATCCACATCCTGGAATTATTCTATTAAAAATGCCGCTTGTTTTGCTGTAAACAAGGTTTCTTCCTTTTCCGGATGCCATTGCTTAAATGGCTATTACGGAGATCCTTATGTTGGATGCAAAGGTAAACCTTCCTTCCCTTATTGTCTCTCTTTTTAATAGATTCATTTTATTCAGTTCAGATATAAAATAATTAATACCTCCTTCTTTAATCAACATCAAAATAATTTAAATGAATGAGATCAACATAACATTAATTTAAATAAATTTTATATGGGTTAGATAATTAACATGGCTCATTTTTAATACAATCAAAATTATATAATTAGTTATAAATGGGTGAAGCCATTGAGTTTACTTGAATATCTCTTACATAAGCTGCATAGATATGATTAGAGATGAACTTGAGTGAAGGATGAATCGTAGTGTCTTGAGATAACTTCAAAGTTTAAATTAGTATTGATTGTAAGAGAATAAAGAAATAGTTGATGGTAAAAATTATATTATCTGAAGATTGTATTTATACTTAATTATTAAACTTTTTTATCCTAATCAGATTCGGTAAATCCAAACTTTACACAAATCATAATTTTTTATTGAATAATGATTAAAAATCTTAATTAATAAGATATTTTGATATGTAATGAGGTTGGCACAATACAACATGGCATGTTTCATTAAATACATTAAAAGTTTTGGTAAGTTAATCTATAACACTATTTATTTATAGGCTTCTTATAAATGAGTCTATCTATTTCAAACATACACCCATATATGTTTGATGAATCATATTATTACTTCATGATCCATTTTAACATCTTTAGAAAAATAACCCATATATTTGATGAATCATATCATTACTTCATGATTCATTTTAATATTTTTAGAAAAATTAACTATTTATCATAATTTTATTAATTATACAATTCTATCATATTTAAGTTACTAATTTTAATTCTCATAGTTTTAATTAAAATTATTTATAAGATTTGATTACCAATATATAATAACAACTTAACTAATCATTTTGTTTTATTCTAACTTATAAATCAAAATTAATTTAGCCAGTATAAAATTTTTTATTTTATTTTATTTTAGTTTGAACCATGTTCTTAATTTACTTATAACATTAGAGTATTAAAATTTGAAATAATAAAAAGATTTATTTGAAATTATCTTTCAATTTAAATAATTATTTTTATAAAATTAAATATATTTATAATAATAATGAAATCCTAAAAATGACAACAATACAAATGATTTATGATAGTATGATAATTTTTTTAATCTACATCCACTTATTTGACCAATCCACTTGAGTATCTACTAATTAAATCTTAATTACATAAATTTGATTATTCAATCCAAAAAATCAAATCCTACTACTTTTAGACATTATATTCAAACATTTACAATTAATTCAATTTCACAAGAAATCTTCTCTTTGACATAAACAATTCTTAATATATGAGCTCTCATCACAAACATCAAAATCATTGAATCAAAAAAGAGAGCAACATAATAATTGAGCAAATTAAAGAAAGATTGTGATTATTAATTTTTTGGAAAGAAATTATTTTTTGTAGTAACTCAAGTATAAATATTTTCTATAAGCTCATATGATTATTACTCTTTCATTCAATGTATTTCTATCTATTAAACATATATTTAAAAGATTATAGAAAAACCAATAAACCTTCCCAAACTCATACTTCTAGACCACATACATACAAATTAGAATACAAAAATGATAATTAAAACACCATATTATTAATAAAAAATATGATTTATTAATATTAAAATTAATATCAAGAATCCTAAAATCTAACAAATAAAAAATAAGATTTAATAAAATAAAATTATATCAACTGATAATAACTATAAAAAAATTTTAGTAAAAAACATTTAACATGATATAAATTTATATAAATTTAATATATTTATAATATAAATTTAAAATTTTTGAATTTAATTAGAATTCTAATTTAATATTTTATAAATTATTTCCTAAACTTTTAATTGTAACATATCTATCTAATTTATATCCACATCATATTATTTTAGCATGTAACATAATTATCATATAAATCTTTCACATATGACAAGAATATAAGATACATGTATTTTAAAAATTAAAAATATTTTAAATAACATGAAAAATAGTTCTCCGTAAAATATTAAAATCAAAATGAATAAACTATGTTATCAAACTAATTGAAAGAGAAAATAATATTTAAACTTTAAAAGATATTTGAAAAAATTAAAAATTAAAAATTAAATGTGAAAAAGTTGAGTGTTAAGTAATTAAGTATTGAAATTTTTAAGTTAAATGTATAAGTTATTTAATAAATTTAATTATTAAAAATTTATAGAATTGATTTATTTGATATATTTAATTTTAAATTTTAATGTTATGTTTCTTAGAAAATGTAAGTGTTGTTTATAAAAAATTCTTGAAATATAACCAATTTATTATTATTATTATTATTATTATTATTATTATTATTATTATTATTATTATTTTCTTGTTTTAACCTGTTTAGTGGCTGTCTACTGCCGCAAGTATCAAAGAAGTGTGACGACAGCACAGGGTCAGCTTAGATGCCAGTTCGATTTTGCATATATGTCGTTTTGGGGTGAGACATGATCTTCAACTTTATCCTAACAGCAGTACCCTCGAATATTTATTTCATTTTTATCATTCTTTTTGTTTAAATTTAAAAAAGAATAAACAAAAACTTTCTAATGATTTTCTTGGCACTGTATTTCATGCAGGAGCGATGGGTTTTTTTGCACTTGGTTTTCTCTATTATTTCACTCGTGATTGTCTGCTATCAAATTGGTCCAAAGAAAGAGAGGTTGAAAGACGCAGGAAGAAGTTTTTCAAAGAGAATGGAGGTTTGTTGTTGCAGCAACAATTAAGTTCAAGTGATAACATTCAAAGCCCCAAGATATTTGGTGAAAAGGAGTTGGAGAAAGCTACTGATGGCTTCCGCGAGAACAGAGTGCTTGGTCATGGAGGTCAAGGTGCTGTTTACAAAGGAATGTTGGAAGATGGAAGGATTGTTGCAGTGAAAAAATCCAAGTTGGAGAATGACAAACAGCGACAAGAATTTGTGAATGAGATCGTGATTCTGGCACAGATTAGCCATAGAAATGTGGTCAAAATACTTGGGTGTTGCTTAGAGACTGAAGTCCCACTTCTTGTCTATGAATTCGTACCTAATGGATCTCTTTCTCATCATCTCCATGGCCAATACGAGGAGGTGCTTCTCTTATCATGGGAAAAGAGATTGGAAATCGCTAGTGAAGTTGCTGGATCGCTTGCATATTTGCATTCAGCAATCACTGTTCCAGTGTTTCATAGGGATATAAAGTCAACAAACATACTACTGGATGAGAAATTCAGGGCAAAAATATCAGATTTTGGTATTTCACGATTAGTTGGCTCTGATAAAACCCACTTGACAACTCGAGTGGTAGGTACTTTTGGATACTTTGATCCGGAGTATTTCCAATCCAAACAATTCACCGATAAAAGTGATGTTTATAGCTTCGGTGTGGTCCTCATTGAACTATTAAGTGGCCAAAAACCAATTTTCTTTGATAATGATGACTTTGAAGAACCAAGAAGTTTGATCACTCATTTTTTCGATTTGATGATACAGAAAAAATACAGAGACATTGTTGATGCTCGTATTTGGGAACAATGTCATGAAGAAGAAATCATCGAACTTACTAAGCTTATAAAGAGATGCTTGAACCTGCGTGGAAAGAATCGACCAACAATGAAAGAAGTAGTAATGCGGTTGCAGAAACTTCTTGAGTCACGAAAGAAGTCGTCAAATGCTCAACGTGAAGAGACAAATCTTGTAGTTGGAAATTCTGTGAGCTGTGATTTTGGTAACATTCTTGACTTATCCTTTGACGAGGATGAGCAACTGGACGTTGTTTCCTACAAAACATGGTAACTGCAGTTTTCTACAAGAGATTCGAATAGCTTCGTAAAGGATGGAAGGACAGCAGTTATTTCTGTCGGGCCTGCTCTTGCCAGCCGTTGTTATGGTCTTGCAAGCTGATAGTCTTTGACTGACATTCTGTTGCCAATTCAGGCTCTGAATCCAAGCAATAAGGTGTCTTGTTGAAAGATTGATGCTAATTCAACGGGGTTCAGTACCATTCGAGGAACATGTCAAATATATTCCTCAGCTTATCATTTGCAGTTGAATTTCAAATCCTTATTAAGATTAAAATATTAATAAATATATTTTACAAGGTTCACTTAAAAACAATTTTCGTGTTGTTTCCTTCTTGACACATTCTCTATTCTTCCGGCATACATTGGTATTTACTACAGCATAAATGTTAAAAGGGAACATCTCTATCTAACACTTGGCCAAAGCGTAACTGCAACTTATATCTGCCGAATTGCTCAAAATCGAAATTAGCTCAAATGTTATTGCAAATTTAGGAAGCCTTTGAATTCATGACATTCGATGATTCAGCATATCAGTTTATACACTGAGATGTTCAACATTAAAGGCTGAAATTAGAAAATATCCGGTCATCTAAATAAAGACATGAGAAGTTGCTCCACACTGTAGAGAATAACGACAGAAATATAATCTAAAATAATCCATCATTTAGAATATCTTACGAAGATAAAACGGTAACATGCTTAACAATCTCGCAACATGAGAAATGACCAAAAAATCTGATGTCCAAAATTGTCAAAAAAGCAGCAAACATCCAAAATTTGATTCGCAAAATACAAAGAGCGAAACAAAGGAAAATACCTCAACCTATTTAAGAAAACATTCAGAGAATGATCTATGCTGCAACTGAGGGCTTTGAGGCTGCAGATAGTCTAGATCTCTTCTTTGCCAAACTCTCACTGCGGCGTTCCCGTTGCTCCTTCAACCTGGTGGCCAGGAGTTTCTGATACTCAGCTGCCTCCGCCTTGGCCTTTGCAATTCTCTTCTTCTTATCAGCAATTCTAGCACGCTTCCTCTGCAATGTCAGGGGAGTCACCAGCCTCTGAATTTTGGGAGCTTTACTAACTTTCTTACCTGCCAATCCCCATATCAAAAAATTAATTTTATAATCCCTCTCTGGATTTGTTACAGTTTACCAAACATAGAACATAATAATGGCATGGCAACTTACCAGATTTAGTGGTAAATGTTCGACGGTAAGTGTTGACATACTTCCGGACATCATCTTCCTTTGAGAGGTTAAACAGCTTACGGATCTTTGATGCCCGCTTGGGACCTCTCATCCTAGGCTTCTCAACATCAGTAAGTCCAGGCAGATCATTTTCACCTTTCTTGACAATAACTAAATTTAAAACTGAGAGGTCTTGGCTGACAATGCATCCACGAACAGACTTCCTTCTACGTTCTCCATTTCGTCTGCCATATCCACGGAAGCAAGGGGTACCTGTTCACAAAAGGATCATATTATATGCTCATGTGCATGCCCTAACTCGTTCAGATATTTACAGCACAACAAAATAGGAAAATCCAAAAACCTCTGTGAAGCAAAAGTCGAACACGGCCTGGAGTTAGAACTCCTTGCTTCATAGGAAAACCTTGCTTGTCACAGCCTCCCATAATCTTAAATACATAACCCTTGAACTCCTGAGAACAAATAGAGATGAGTTAAACTGAATCTCCTGAAAAAAAATTCATACAGAAAAACATGGAAAGAAAAAACAATTAAATCCATTCCAAAGATTAGCTCAGACACCAAACTCATGGCAATACATACCTCACCCAAGGCATCACCACTAACTTCTTGAGAAATCCTCTTGTCAAAAAATGCACGGCTGACCAAGGAAACATGTAACATGAGTTTATACAGCACTAGATTGAGATGCAAACTTCTACAAATTAACATCCATTCTATAGCAGTGTTAAGGTTAATGCCAAAAGTAACGGAACCAAAAGACTTTCAGGGAGGGCCATTATCTGTTATAGTTCTATAATTTATTAAAACTTATAGAAAAAGACTAAAATTTACACAGAATATATTTTTCCCTTCCAATTTAGAAGGCCATTCATTAAAATGTATTTAAAAAACAAAAAAATTACATTGAAAAATTTTCCCCCAAATGGGGACACATGGCTACCTCCACGCCCCTTGGTTCATAGAATGTCAATAAAGAAAACATGACATAAAAATTTGCATTGTCAATATCCTTTTTCCTATTTTGTTGAGATTGGCAATGTAAGTATATAAAATACCCTTTCATAACAACTTCATCCCTGCTATGCAAAGAAGCATCAAATCTTGATCACAAATTCTGTTTAGCAGAAAGATAAAGGTAAAATAAATACATAAAAGCACATCCACAACATTCCACGTCTTTAATGTCCACGAGCCGCTAAACTAATTGAGAAAGCTTGCAAATACTCGAAACTATTAATGCCCTTACACATAATATTCCAGGCTCAGACGGTTTTTTTCACTGATAACGGCAATGCTATATATTAAAAGAATTATGCCACATTTGGCTTGCAATAGCAATCTATACTATCCCGTGTGTTCGCTTTTGGTCTTGATTAAATGGAAATGTTCATTACATATCATTAAAATGAAAACTTTATATTCATTCTTCAAAAATGTCGAAAAATAAGAAAAATAGAATGAATAGAAGCGCACAGTTTCTGGTCATCATCAATCTCAAGCTTCTTCTGGCACCCAGTGGTTGGATTTGCAATATTAAACTGTTCTCGAAAATTAAGATAGCAAAAAATGGCATTTCAGCACAATAGGGGGTAACAAATTAGGTTAACACAAAACTAAAAAAAAAAAAGAGGAAACGAGTATTAAGATATCACCTTCATTGTTGCGGCTACTGCTGCCTTGATTCGATGCCTCCTCCCCCTTTAGTTCTAGTTCAGCAGCAAGTTAGGGTTTTTTCGCTTTCACTTACGGTGTTTATATATGGAGGATCGAAGAGGGGGAAGCATTTGGTGATTCAACGAGTTTGTACGGGTGGACATTTTTCCGTTAACCGACCGAAATATCGGTTTGGTTAACCGATCAAATTTTATTTCGGTCGGTTTCGGTTTTAAGAATTAATGATTTTGGTTAATCGGTTAATGCGGTTAATTTATATCGGTTAATCGAATTAACCAAAATCGATAAATATAAACACCTACCATTTTATTAAAAAATTAATTGATACCTTTTTCTAATAAAACCTATTAACCTAATTCTTACTATTTTCCCCAATTTGTATTCTATCCCGTCCCCTCTAAAATTTCCATTAAATCTTCAAAGCTCCATCTAAATTGCCACTAATCACTTCTAAAATTTCCAGTAAATCTTGAAACTCCTCCTCCATCCACCAAAATCTTGAAGCTCTTCCTCCATTTAGGTTGCCATTAGGTTTTTTTTTTTAAAGTAAATTAGATGTCTTTGTTATGGTGGAGTGGCTTGGTGAGCAAAAGGCCCAAGAAAAGATGAAGCATGCCTTGATCAGTGAGTTTTCTTCATGTGTCATGTAATCTGAGTTTGCTGCCACTGGAGGTTGCAGATGAGTTTTTATTTGGGTGTGACTCATCATTATAAAATATTAATTTAAAGTGTATAAAATTTTTTAATTTATATATAAAATATTAATTCAAAATGTATAAAAATTATTAATTTCTACATAAAATTAATAAGATGAAAATTATATTTAAAATGTAAATATTAATTTCTATATAAAATAAAAATAAATTTGATAAAAAATTCTATTTTGATATATAAATATTAATTTTTATTTAAAAGAATCCTGCTTAAATAATATATA
>CANYBF010201680.1:0-21478 GCA_948192965.1 Dalechampia spathulata
CATTTAATACAAGTTCTTCAAGCTAGTTATAGAGCCAATCCCAAACAAGTTAATATATTTACGTCCAGGCAAATTGTCCCAAGGAGCTTGGGGATCCACAATCGCCAGGCGCATTTATTGAGGATTTTACCTCTGGCACGCCCGCAACACACGTTTTTCCAATTTCGTGCCAAACAGGTCTCAAAAGGTGATTCCCTCACCCCAAGGGCCCCCACACCCGAGCCCGACCAGTTGTGGAGGGGTAAATCACGGTACCCAACGGCCTCCTAGATGGGGGTCCAGATCCTAGTGCCCACAAGGAGTCCACCCAGAGGGCGTAACTCCCACACTGCGGCTGCCAGGACTCGAACCGTGGATTCTTAGGTCTCAACACCCATCCGAGTACCAACTGAGCTACGCCCGTGCGGGCGTGAAAGATCTTTCCTTTCGCGTGACTCCGAACATTTGCAAATTGGAACTGTTCCAAATCCCCCCACTTAATTAAGATTTGAAGCATTAATTAGTAGCATTTAATGCATGGAAAAAGGAGCCATGCCATACGACAACATTTAAAACCTAATCACTAATGCTATTAATTAAATTAAATTAGGATAAATAACATCTCATGATTTGATGTTGCGATATTTTTTGAATAAAATTCATATCTTTTATTTATTTTATTTATTTTATCAATTTATTAATTTGTTATATTTATTTTATTATAATTTTAAATAGTTTAAAATTACAAAATTTTTTTGGATAATTCAAATTTATTATATAAGATTATGAATTTATATGTTAATTTTTAATAAATGTTAAATATTTATTAGTTTCATATTAATTGATATATAATTATTATTAATTATTAGTATGTAAATAATAATCAAATGATGTTTGATATTTAATGAAAATTAACATAATCTAAATGATATAATTATAATAATTTTATATAATAAAAATACATTTGGTAATTAAGCTAACATACATTTGAAATATTCTTTATCCATGTGATTGAAAAGATATATGGCTTGCCCTTTTATTCCAGCGGTGACAACAGGAATCTAATGGAACACAAGAGTAAGATATGAAATTCTTATTCAGTGGCTGTAGTAATCTTATCGCATCTCCTGACACATAATAGAATCTTGATAAAATTCTTATTAATCTAATGCTAAATATGATATTAGATGAGTACGCCTGCAATTGCCTACACGACACAGAAGATCACTCGAACAACCAAGAATATGTTCAACAGTCGAACCAACCATTCTACATAGTTCTAGATAAATGGAGTTTTGACCTTTTCACCGTAGTGGGTCGTTTTCTTTTCGGAAGATAAAGACTCCTGCAATAACAATAGAAGAGAAAGAAACAACACAAATGGTGGGTTTATGATGTGAATCAATAGCTATCACCACGTTGCTGCAATTATATGAGGTATAGGAGTTGCCCTATGCTAGAGTCTAACGACTACGAAAAAGCTTTGAAACGGGCATTTAATGAAGCATGCATGCCAGGCCAAGCGGTAATGACATAAACATTCCTCCCATATGCACGCCTTGGTGCTGTCATCTCCACAGAAAGAGGGCAACTGCGGTTGCAGGGCGATTACAGCCACCGACTGATGGAATGGGCCATTAGTAATTTGGAAGAGTGTGCAGTTTCAGGTAAGTTACTGAACCAGTGTTTGCCTATTTTTAGATAAGAAGCCCATTGATGGGTTGTTTTGTTTTTCTTTTTGTTGGTTCGGTTGTTGATGCTTTGAGAGAACGCAGTTTTTACCTGTTAGTGGCATCTTCTAGACGGCACACCCACTTTACATGCAATGCAAACAATTCTTAATTGAAACATCTTAATTAAGGCTCTAAGAATTACACGAATGCATGATGATGCAACTTGGGAATTTACAAGCAAGTACTTGAAGACATAATCATACCATCTCTTTTGCCTTCCAAAGCTATCCAATAAAACAACATATTCAACAACCAAGAGGCCCAGAATGTGTATACTTAAGACCATTATGAAGGGGAGTTGAACTTTTTAAAGGTCATAATCCTATGGGCCACTAAAGTGAAGAAGCCTGTTGTTAAAAGGGGGACCATTTGTTATAAATTGTTGTTACCCATGGCGTTGGGGACGGGGCAGCATACTATATTTACTCTTAGTCCTTGTCTTTGCCACCCTCTCCATGCATTCACACTAGCTTAATTTCTCAATCCTACAATACGTATGTATATGTATGTCACTTTATAAATCTGTTTGGCCATGCAAAGATGGAAACAAAGGGTACACATGCAACAAAAAAAACACATGATAAATACCAATTAACACATGCATTGGGCTTTGGTGGTCCTAATAATAAACAACTTAGGTTTTTGTAGTTATAACCAATGTTATATCATTTAATAAAACCCAAAATTTTAAGTGGTTCAGATGTCAACCTCAACATAGTCTTACTTTAGATGTAAACCGATCACTTTATATATATGGTCTTGTTCGCAATATACATATATATACATATAATTATCAATTAGTCTCCATTTAACTCAAGTTGAGCCATAACTCCAGGTGCCGATCTTAATTTAATAATTAGGGTGAAATTTAATAAATATAAATAAATTAATAATTTTATAATAAGAATAATTGAAAGTTTTTATGGTTCAATTCAAAAGGGGCGTCTCTTTCATCATGTTATCGTCAGTCAAACTAATGGGTTAATCCCATACAACTCTCAAGGGTCACATACTCTCAAAATATGTGGTTTTGGCTCCTTTATGCCCTCATTTTTATATTCTTTCATATGTACATACACAAATTCAAATTAAAAAGATTTATTTATCATGATGATGTAATTAATAGGATGTAATTCATATTTCAAATGATAGAAATATACCCTAAATAGATTATCATAATTATATGCTTTTGTTGATTATTCATTCTTAATATTCTTTAATTTAAATATTAAAACTATTTGATCGTGTTAATGTGAAAAACGGACTTTAACCATTCACTTGAATGTAATCTTTTTAAAGTTAATTCAAATATAATTATTTAAAGATATTTAATACTAATATACATTTCTAAATCTATGAAAATTTAGTCAAGATATATTTTTATATTAATAAAACTTATTATATTATCAATACTTTTTATTTTTTTAATCATTCACTAATTTATATTGCTATCTTGATCATATCATGAATTCTTTAATTTTAATAAATAAATTCCAAAAAATCAGTTTAAGCCATTAGCGACAAAATGCCCGGATTCAAATTGAACTGTTAATTTTAAATGCAGGCAGATTTTATTTATAAAATACAAATATGTGTATGATATGACTTTATAATATATATACATGTAAAAGATGAATAAAAAATGATGGAAGAGCGGCAATATTAAAAGAGTCGGTGCGGTCCGAAAATGATTTGATATTCAATCAGAACAAATATTGATGTTGATGGTGAGGCAGGTAGGCGTTTAGATTTGATGTAATTAAACCAGATTTAGGAAGAAATTAATTAGTGGTAATGGTGGATCAAGGAGATGATTAATTTCTCAGAATGAAAATTGATAGGTGATTGCAATTATCTGTTAATAATAATAATAATAACAACAATAATTTGTGAAGGGTAATTCACACAGTTGATGTCAGGAGGTCAACCCGTGGGTGGGGGACACTGTTCTGTTACAGTAAAGGCTCGATTACAGAATCCGAAACGTGGAAACAATGGTGGGGGTCATGCATGCTACGTGGGAGGAGATAGGTGGTGGTGGTGCCGGAAGTGACCAAGTCAAGGCAGGAAGAAGATGGTACAGAGGAGAGGAATGGCCCATTGCCCACCACCATGAAAATCAGAAATCGACTTTATTTCCCGCATGGGTGTAGTCCAGTTGGTACTCGAACGTGGTGTTGATATCAAGAAGCCACGGTTCGAGTCTTGGCAGCCACAGTGTGGGAGTAACGCCCTCTGGGTGGACTCCTTGTGGGCACCAAGACCTGGGTCCCCGTTTAGGAGGCCGCTGGATACTATGATTTACCCTCCCTCACGATGCTCGTCGGGTCGGGCGGTGGAGGCCCCTGGGTGAGGGCATCACCTTTTGGTACCAAGAAAGCGACTTTATTTCTTTTAATAATATCTTTTCATTCTGATACAAATCACAATTGCTGTCCATTTTGTACAAATATATCAAATTCAGCTATTAAACATAAAACTTTATTATGATTATCAAATATGTTTACCTGAATGTAAAGATAAAAGGAAATAAATAATGTAATTTTTAAAATAAATTTTTAATTTCATGTGATTCCTTAATTCTTAATCTATATCATCTATCAATTACTTCCTTATTATTATTCTCATCTTTATTCAAAATCATCACTCTTCTTGCTTATTTTGCTACAAATCTAAGATTTTTCTCTTTTTTATTATTTCTTTTTATTTATTTATTTAAAAATATATAAAAAATTCTTACAATCATATATTTAAACTTTTCTTTTTAGTAAACTGATTCTTCACTTTCAATTTTTCAAAGAGGTATAGGAATTTTTTAATGTTAATTAGCACAAAAACTCTAATGTCATTTGAGGAGTTTGCTCTTATAAAAAAAAACTTAAAAGCTACTCAAAACTCATTAGGATTTACCACTTAAATTTTAAATTTTTTTTAGAATTTTTAGAATTTTTAATTTTCTCGTATTCATTGAAATAACAAGAACTAACAACAAAACTTAAAGATATTTTGTTCTTGAGAAAATAGCTCTCAAACTAGCTTTGTCTTAAAATTAATTCTTCTAAGTGTTATAAAAAGTGTTACACCCAGCCCATACCTAGAGTAACATGCTTCCGTAGTATACACAACGACCTCCCGTACGGAAAATCACTGTGTACCCTACAAGGGATACGTATACCTGCATAAATAGACGTCATATGGGGACAACATACAGTATGGTGGTGCAATCGATGTAAAGAACCAAATACAATAACAACCCTGGATAATCAACATACATTCAATTGAATGAACATTTCCAGAACAAATAATTGTATATATATACATCAAAATGTCTTTACATAAAGATTCAGGGGAAATACACTGTTCCCATACAAAATCACCACCAAACTACATCTATATACGACTGCCTCTCAGCTACATACAAACTACAGTGACCAGGCTAACAAAAAGAAATGTGCTCGGTTGTCCCAAACCATCTCAAGAAGGATTGCTGCAGAATCCGCCCCTCTGCTGACACTGCAATCACTGCTCTGGGCCCTCTACTGTGGGCTCGGAACCTGCGTCCATCAATTGATAAACGCTGAGTCGAAGACTCAGTGGTGCAAGTAACACATAACACATATCATAGAAACAAGCATTTCAATCCACAGGCAATACAATGCAATGCTATGCTTGCCCCCTTTTTCCTTTTTCTTTTCTATTTATTGTGCACAATATACTCCAATGTTGGATCCCTATGTACCGGTACTCAACTCCCGAAAAGGGCAACTGTAATCTCGGCCCGTAGGCCCCTTTTTAAACTATGTCTCGAGACTCAACTCCCGTAGGAGGCAACATAACATACGATTCCATTATGGAATCCTATAATATATGATCCAACATGCCTTTTTCCTCTTTTTCTCTCAGTATTCTCAACCCTCCTATTATGTTTATGCTAATAAGCAATGTTCAATGCAACATAATACGGAGAAATGGCTTATGAAAGCAGTAAAGTAAGCTTATCTCATACACATCAGGAAATAAATGGGAATTTAATCCTCAAACATCAATCTTATAGCCAAACTTGGCTTAGGAGCAAGAGAAGAACACATCTAGCATCTAATATCAAACCGACACACACTAGCACTAACCTGTTAGAAGTAACGCTTCTCGTGGCTAATCACTCCTCTAAGCTTCTAGCTTTGCAAAATCAACTCTGATATGCTTAATACCTTGAAGGGGGACGAACTCTAGGGGTTTAAGGATGTTGGAAAGGGTTAGGAGAAGAAATAAGGAAGAAAGTCAAAGAAAAGTTTAAGTTTATCTTCTTAAAAATAGTGTTTTAAGTCGCGTACAGCCATACCAAAACTCTGTACACCCGTACCAAACTTAAAGTCCTGATGCCCTGATTTCCTGCGAGTAATAGTACGGCCGTACGTCAAATGGTACGCCCGTACTGTGACGGATAGGGTTTTTATGTAAAAATAAAATAAAATGGGTAGAGTGGGATTGGAAGGAATGTATGTTATTGTTATTTCCAAAAAGCTAGTCATAGAGTATGTAAATCAATTACTTGTGATCTAGTGTTTATCAATAACAGAAGTAGCCTTATTCATCCATGTCTCATTATTCTTCTATGTGCCAATACTATGTGTGCCTTGTTGTGATTGTGGGATTATTATTCTACGTGTGATGCTTATCTATGATGTGTCTAGATGTGCTTGTCCTAAAATTATGACAATCATGTATAAAGGAGCTAACCTTATTTTGTGCCTGTAGGTATAATTAATCGGCTAGCTTGTTGAAGATAATGTCCGAATACGAGCGCCGCACGGATCCTTAAACAGTGTTTCATATTCAACCAGTGATAGCACGTAGCCCAAGAAATCAAGTCAATGAACATGATTCTTAACTTTCAATTAAGATGTTTTATATTACTTTTATCGCCTTGATCAAGTATTTTCTGGCTAAATCTAGCGAGATCCATGATCTTTAACAAAAACCATGTACCAGGTAATTAAAAGAATGGTCCAGGGATTATGAAGCATTAAATTTTCACAGCCAAAAGCACATACAGGCTTTCATAAGAACGGCATTTCATCATTTACGAGTCCAGAAGAGCACGAGAGAACTCCAGAAGAAATAGCACTGAAATCAAAAGATTTCATAACAGTATAGACGGCTTTTGTATACAGCTGTGCAATGATGAGATACCGAGGAAAGGATCTATGTACAATCACAAGCATAAGGAACGGTGTTTCCATCATCATGGACCTCTATCAGTATCTTTAACCCCTTAGCTGGGAATCTCGGCTTGTTAAAGGAACATAGCGAACAGAAGTTTCGCTCTGGACGCTAAGGGTACCATCCTCGTTCTTGTCGATGACTTGTAAATCCTGGAATATGTTACCAACAGGAATCACCATTCTTCCACCAGGCTTCAACTGATCAATAAGAGCCCTAGGAATTTCTGATGCTGCTGCCCCAACATGTATGGCATCATAAGGTGCGAACTCTGGCCAACCTTGTCTTCCATCTAGCGCCAACAGGACAACCAACAAACCAAGACTCCATGATTAAGTTTCACTAAATTACTCGATAGAAAAGAATGACTCTACTGAACAAACCAAAGTAAAACAAATGACTGTGCGAAAACTTCCTATATGCAGCATGCATGTCTTTGTATGTACATTTGTGTGCCTATATTTCTATATCATTTTACTCAATCTAAAAACAAAATGACTGAAAAAGTTGTTTGTAAGTTTCAAAAGCATACCACCAACATGCACTGAGAGGGAACCTTCTTTCAATAATGGAGCGGCTTCACTGCTTTCAATTTTCTTGATTGACGAAGTAACCAATTCTGGAATATGTTCGACCCCAACAGCACGACCTTGCGAACCAACCATAATGGCAAAGCATGCTGTCAAATACCCAGTACCTACAAAGAGGAAAACAGAGAGAAGTCGCAAAATTCTTTATCAACAGGGCAGTTTTCAAGGCATAACAGAGAAAAATCACACAAAAGATCAACGTTGATATTCCTCGAGTGATAAATAATTAATTATTTCAACAGACAACAAATGAATACAAAAGCATCAAGGGAACTTAAACCAGAAGACAGTTAACGAACCTGAGCCAACATCCAAAGCATGCATGCCTGGTTGTAGATGATCCTCCAACAACCGAAGGCAAGTTGCGTGCATATGAGGCGCAGAAATGGTGGCATTATATCCAATAGGCACGGGGCTGTCGACATAAGCTAGACTCTCATCCGGTACAAACAAAGCCCTATCAATTGTTTTCATTACTTGAGCCACACTTTTTGATGTTATCACGCCATAATGCTGCAAGTGCTCGATCAACGCTTTATTCTTATTGATGCCACTTCCAGTCCAGAATTGCTGTATATTATTCACAAGAAAACGAATATGCCTCCTTAACGTCAAGCTCGCCGCCAAAAAAAAAAACCCAATTCAAAGCTCAATCTGCGCACCCTTAAAATGACTTATATTAGACCTTATTCAGGGTTAATTACCGATAGAACAAATTTTCCCTCAAGAACCCAACAACCTAATCCAACATAACTATAAAACCAGAACACTAGCCAATCAAACAAAAACACAAAACAGCATACGATTATACATAAAACGAAAAAACAACACAAAACAGAAACGAAAAAAAGAAGACGGCAGAGGGGGTTACCTCCATCCTGAAGAAGAAAAGAGAGTTACCAGTGAAGGGGCAGTGGAGTTTCTTGGGAGGGAGATTGAAAGGTGAGAAAGTAGAGAGGTGAAAAGGGAAATTGGAAGCGGTGCGAGCAGAAACAAGGAAGGAGGGGTGGGTTTGAAAAGAAACGAAGGACAAGAAGCGTTTAAAAGGAGGGAGACGAGAGGTGAGATAAGCAGAGCGTATCACCGGTGAGAGTGGCATTAGTGAGATAACGGCGGTGTTGTCGGGCATATTTGAGCTTGATTCTATCAGTTTCTGGTTAGGCCTATCTTGCTTCCACTTGTCATCTCACTATTCTCTTCTCTGTTCCATTTCTCTACACTTGTCACTCCTTTTCTTCTTTCCTTTTCCTTTTGTTAAAAACTAAAAAAACAAAAAAATCCTCTATCAACTCTCTTTTTTTATTATTAAAGATTTTCTTTTACTATTTATTAAAAATAATTTATATTATTAAATTATGTCATTGAATTCAACTTCAAAACTCTTTCAAACACTTTTATTATTATTAAACTATAAAATCAATATGATAATAATATATTACTATATTTTAATTTCTTATTTTTTCAAAATTTGGTTAAATGGTATTTAAATATTTTAAAGAGATTTAGGTATTAAGAAAAAATATAATCATATGCTTAGTTTTTGGAGATAAAATTATCGTTATATAGTGGGATTATAGTATTATAAAATGTGAATTTTATTATTGTAATAATGATTTCTAAATATATTATGGAATATGATTATCAAAGAATAGCATTAAAATATACCATTAATTATAATTGAAAATCTCAAAATTAACTCTTAAACATGATGAACTAATTTTCTTAAGTTAGATTATATTGTTGAACCGAAATCACATAATGATTATCGTATATATATATATTCCTTTTTTGGCGCTTGGTTCACTAAATTATACGGAAATTGGCTTAGAAGGATGTAGATGTTTTTATTTATACCATATTCACGTGTTTCTTTGAACGTAAAAGGGACATGGGAAAAGGGATTCACCGCCTCATGCCACGACCCATAGGATTGTATTCTCCTATAATGTGTTCCCATGGTTTCAATGCAAGCCACCTTTCCAAGTTTTCCAAACAGTGGCTGGAACCTAAAGTTGTCCAAGAATAAATGTGGGAAGATTGTAGAACTATTTTTACAAGTATCACTCTCTTTTAGTCTTTGAATTTGCTTGTTAGCATCAGGCCCCTATAGCTCAGTGGTAGAGCGTCAGTCTTGTAAACTGAAGGTCCGTAGTTCGATCCTGCGTGGGGGCAACTACTCTTCTACGTTTCTTATTTGATCATTATCTTTGTTTTGCACGGGTTTGTACGGCGTCGTTTTTGTACAAATTTGTCTGGTACCAACAAACCCGCGTGGGGGCAGCCATTTCTTACGTTCCTTTTTTTTTTGAACTAAACTTCTCTTAAGTTTCTTATTCGACCATTTCATCTGTTTTCCATGGGTTTGTACGTCGTCGTTTTCATACAAATTTGTCTTTTAGTAACAAGCCCGTATAGCTCAGTGGTAGAGCGTCAGTCTAGTAAACTGAAGTTCCGTAGTTCGACCGTGCGTGTGGGCAGCTATTTTTAAGCTTCTTGTTTTTTGAACTAAATTTCTATTTTCTTATTCGAGCATTTTATCTGTTTTCCATGGGTTTGTACGGCGTCGTTTTTATACAAATTTGTCTTTTAGCAATAAGCCCCTATAGCTCAGTGGCAGAGCGTCAGTCTTGTAAACTGAAGGTCCGTAGTTCAATCCCTCGTGGGGGCAGAAATCTTTTTCACTTTTTGACTTAATTTTTTCATAGTCCGTACGGCGTCGTTTACTACAAATTTTATCCTCATTGCAAAGCAAGGAAAACGCGGCTGGGCATGAGAAAAGATTGGTCCATTGGCAAACTGACATGGTGAAGGCGATGACTTGTATAATCAATCAACTAGCAAAGAAAACAACGCCGTCACTAAGGGTGATAGCAACCACTCTCAGAAATACTTCACTGTTCTCCGATTCCTCGGCAACAATTTCACATCAGAAATCAGATTTCACAAACAACTCAAATCCTCCACCAGAAACGCAGAACAGCACAATTGCTCAAAACCCTTCTAAACCCTCAAACGTATATTACCCTAATTTCCCACTTGGATTTTTGTTAAACCCAATTCCCGCTACCGGGTCTTATCAATTTGGGGATATACAGGCCGATGATGATGGTCAAAATCAAAGTGATGATGCTAAGACCATGTGGGCGGATAGCGTGAAGAAGAAGAGGAAGAAGAAGATGAACAAACATAAGTACAAAAAATTGAGGAAGCGTCAACGACGTAAGACCTAATTGCAGTCTTGTAAAAATAGAAAGACAAAAGAAAAGGCGAAATTCAGTCTTTGGATTAGGACGATGCGCTAATTATATAGTTAATCTTGAGTTGATTTACATAGCGTGGCTTCCTTAATTGTCATTATCTACCACATTATGATGGTATATGTTAGAAAGTAATTTGAAAGTTTGTGCCGTGAAAAATCAATTCTTTTGGTCCTTGATTTCATGCTGCATAAAGTTACCAACATTGTGGCCTCTGCAACTTTTGAATTTTTCTTTTGTGTGCTAAATAATGTTTCTTTTAGTGAGTTTTGTAAATGAAATGAAGTTTATCATTGCTGTTCTTAAAACTGGATGGAAAGCAATGAACATGAATGATATGGTCACTGCCGTTAATGGAATGCATGACTTTGGATATAGGGCAGGAGAAAATTTCATAAAGTTTATACCCAGTTGGTATGCACGAAAGATGCATGTCAAAATGCAACAGATGAACTAATCTGTGATGCATTCAGGTGGAGTTTGCACCTCACCAATTGATCTGCCAGGGTTTAGTTTTGTGACTCTGCGTTTGTTGAAAGCGTTCTAAGGCTCAGAATATGACCAATACAAGATTAGAGATAAGAATGTAATGCTTAAAACAGAGAGGCATTTTCTGTGCTGAACCTGAACCACTTCAGCTAGTTTTCTGTATGTTCTTACTTGGGTATTTGATTTCATGTGGAATTGTGGATCAAACCTTTTGCATGTTTAAGCCTTATTTTAGCTTTAAGTCCTAGTCTCCCTAAGTGTTGACTTTAGCTCTTTCCAGTGGTAAAACTGCATGAGGAAATACGGATGTATATGTTTGATTATTTCTTATGAAAGGAACGGTTGAATGATTGGTATTTGATCAACAATGTTGGTCAACTAGATAGATTAGGATTTGATATGCTGTAGATTTCCGGTGATGAGCAGATAAGATCGCATTCCTCCATTTCACATCAGAGCAGAATTCACGTAAGGCAATATGTATTATAGACGATCTTCTTTTTGTTGTTAAGTTGCAGGTAAACAGCAGTTCTCTGAATTATCAGGTTTACATCCCTATTTTCTTTTCAGCTTTTCAAATCTTGCAATTATGTTTCATTGAACATATTGGTTCTTTATTAATTCTTTAAGCTTATATCAAAATTTGAATATGATGCTGAAATACTGGCAAGAGAGCAGCATGCTTTAAGCGGTTTTTCTGGGTAGTGTTGATCTATTGGGATCATGGATTATTCTGGATGTCTTTGTAGGCATTCACGTATTGACTGAAGAAAAACTGAAGTAGTTGCATTTTGGAAACAGGGTTCCATAGAAGGTTTTGCGGTGCCATTGCTAGGTTCTCAACTCTTGTACTGATACCCTAACCCGGAATCTGATATCATAGTTGGAACGAAACATCCTAATTGATGAAAAAGGAACATGCATAGATCCGTCACACGCTCTTCATGGCCGAGATCGAACATGGAGTTCTTAGGTTACTTAAAGGAGCGGAATGCCACCGGCAAACCCATCACATTTCTATTGCGTGGATTCATGTAATGAAAACATTATTTTAATCCTCATACTCGAGATTCAAGAAACTATGATTTATTAGTTGGCATAATCTTAAACTAATAAGAAAAACATCTTAAGTTGGAATCTTTTAGTGTGCAATAGATAAAGATGCAGAGCAAGTCATCATGGTTAGCCACTAGCAAGATTTCATTACACGGAATCAACCGATGCTTATGCTAAAAGGCAGTTGTCCATCTGGCAGTAGGAGGGAGATAACTGCACATTGCCATAGCCATGTTAAAAGATGCAAGCCAAATTTTCTTGAAAAGATGAGGCTTTATAATTATGTTGAAACATGGCCGGCCAGCCTCTCTCTGTCCGCTGGTCTGGCATATGTTATCTAGACCTGGAAGTGACAAGTTGCGAATACATTACGCTACGTTTCCCCCACAAGCAATGCCTTAACCATCGACTCAAATAATTAGGGTCCATCTGCCCCATCTTACATGCTCAACATCGTTTTCATGTTCATTTTTTCTTTAATCAAAACAGTTTACTGTTGAAAAAACCCATTCAGGGAGAAATGAGGGGTGGCTATGCATATTTCCAAGTCATTTTATGTTATATCTTAAATGAAAACGACAGACGAGGGATATCATTTTCAAATTGTAGACAGAAAAGTAAAGCAAATGGCAAATGTATATAGGCAATTGTATGGAAGGAAGCAAGCACGCAGGCAGGCACGAGGGTGGAACAACCGACTGAATGAACATTTTGCCTCGAGCCTTTTCGGTTTCTTTCTTTTCCACCCAAATTTATGGGAAAAGCAGACCAACATTTGCATGTCATCACATGCATGCATCCAACAACATTAACACTCCATTCTCTCCAAATTTTTTCATATTTCCAACACAACATAAAAATCAAAGACAAACAGTAACATCATGTGACATGTGTTGCCTGAAACTGTAAGTAGAGGGACATTTTGTAAGAAAAATGAAGACAAAGTAACTTAGTGGGCATTTTCAAATTTCCATTCGCATGAATATATTGCACACAAGCTTCCATCGGGATGGGCAGAATTTCAGGTTTCGGTTAAAGCTTAGCTACCTTAATTAAAGCCAGTTTCATTGGTCTTTCTTTCCCACTCGCAGAATATCCTCGATTTCAGTTAAAGGTTAGCTGAAAGCCACCTATTTTGGTCCTACAATAACCATTTTCCATCATCTTTTTTCTTATTAAATTTCATAATGATTAATATAATAATTATTAATTATTATATAGAAAAAAGGGAAAACAGAAAATGGAAAATAGAAACAGACCTTCACTTAATATAAAGACTTGCTTGCATGGATGGAATAGACCATATCCCGGCTTCTTCTCCATTGATCTTCGTGATGCATTCTTACTTTTAATTATTCCAGCTTGTTGATCCCCATAAGAAACCTGTTACTTCTGCACTTGTTTCTCCTTCGCCATCTTCGTTTTCCAAATCATTTCTCTATATAAACCGAGCCTTTGGTTGTTCGTTTCCCATCAAACACATTTGAGCTATTCCAGTTGATTTTCCTTCACTGCAGAAAATGAAAAGGTTGATATTTGCAGCTCTCGCGCTGGCTTTAGCTGTAGCAGCAACAACGGAAAGCTTTGATTTCCATGAAAAGGAACTGGAATCGGAGGAAAATTTGTGGGGTTTGTACGAGAGATGGAGGAGTCATCACACTGTTTCGAGAAGTCTCGACGAGAAACACAAGCGTTTCAACGTCTTCAAACACAACGTTATGCATGTTCATAACACTAACAAGATGGATAAGCCTTACAAGTTGAAGTTGAACAGGTTTGCAGACATGACTAACCATGAATTTAGGAGCACTCATGCTGCTTCCAAACTTCAACATCATCGGATTTTCCGCGGTGCGCCACGTGGAAACGGAACCTTCATGTACGAGAAGGTGGATCGGGTGCCACTATCAGTTGACTGGAGAAAGAAAGGCTCTGTTACCAGTGTTAAGGATCAAGGACAATGCGGTAAGCCTCAATTACTTGTCACTTTCTATATATTCTTAATGCTCATAATTGGGTTTTCTTTCCTATAAAGATATAATAAATTGTGATTTTTGAAATCGTACAGGTAGTTGCTGGGCATTTTCAACCGTCGTAGCGGTTGAAGGTATTAACAAGATCATGACAAACAAGCTTGTGCCTTTGTCAGAGCAAGAGCTGGTGGATTGCGATACTGAACAAAACCAAGGTTGTGATGGGGGGCTAATGGAGCATGCATTTGAGTTCATTAAGCAAAATGGTGGCATAACTACTGAGACTAATTATCCTTATGCAGCTGAAGATAGAACTTGCGATGCTTCCAAGGTTTATTTGTTGTACTCCTGAATTGAACATCAAATGAACTATGTGGAAAGTAATTAACTTGCTTGTTGATTGAAAATTTGATTGCCAAACTAATTAATCCAGGAGAATGCACCAGTAGTTACGATTGATGGACATGAAAATGTGCCGAAAAATGACGAGACTGCTTTGCTAAAAGCAGTGGCAAACCAACCTGTATCTGTTGCCATAGATGCTGGCGGTTCAGATTTCCAGTTCTACTCAGAGGTGAGACTGTACTGAACAATTGTCAATAATGTTTACCACTTATTCATTCATTAAACTGATCATTAAAAGGAAATCCGCAGGGGGTATTCAGTGGAAGCTGTGGAACTGAGCTGAATCATGGAGTTGCAGTGGTGGGTTATGGGAAAACCGTCGATGGAACCAAGTACTGGATAGTGAAAAACTCGTGGGGACCTGAATGGGGAGAGAAAGGATACATAAGAATGGAGCGCGGTATCTCTGATGAACAAGGGCTTTGTGGTATAGCAATGGAGGCTTCATATCCGATCAAGAAATCCTCAAATAATCCTCCTGCGGGGATTGAATCTAGTTTGAAAGATGAACTTTAAGGTTGCAATATATCACTTTCAGCTTCACATTCTTGAATAAATAAATAAATAAATAATTAATTAATTAATGTATATCTGTTTGATTTTTTAATTAGTTAAACATGAATAAAATATTATGCTGTTCATTAATTGTGTCTCTCAGGCCCCACCTGTATATGATTATGCGTCCCCTCATCATCTTACCCCTCAATTTACGATAGATTTAAAAATTTTAATTATATTTCAAATAATTGAAAAATAATGAAAATTAAACTCTATCCATATTCTACTTTGTCTGATTTATAAATTTTGCAATTAATAAAAATTCTGTTTGGATTATTTTTAAACTTTAATAAATTTTTATTTTTATTCATCAAAATTTTAATTATAAATAAAATGAAAATAAGAAGGAAACATAAAAAAGTACAGAGCAGGGCCAAGGGACAACTGACTCATCCGCACTGGCAGCGGCGGCGGAATGAGGACTGGTTTGCACTAAAAAAAAGCTGAGGCATTCGTCGGGTTTTTCATTATTGTTTTTTGATTGACAGGCATCAAGTAAATTTCCCAATAATAATTTAGCAGATGCCAGCAAACAGGCTTGATGTAGAAGGCTGGGCTTCACTTGCCAATCAGACCAGTAGCAATGGGCAGGGCTTGATGTAGGTAGCGATCAACAGATGAGCCGAGGCTTGATGCAGATGGGCTCAGGCTTGAACTTGATGCAGGTAGGGGTGGTTTCCGAAGCTAAAATGTATAGAGGGGACCAGCAATAGCCATATCCTCTTGTGGTGCTGGGCGGTAGTCGGTGGCACCCCTTCTCTTAGACGTGGCTAATAAGGGAGGCTGCAGTCGCCAAGCCCCGTGGCTCAGCCCTGGTATGTTATCCCCACTCCTTGCTTTCAAAATATAGTTGAGCAGCAAACGTTTTCATTGTTGATAGAGACTGTATCACTTGTCCTTTATGCTGGGAGAACTTTGAAACGTGTGTCTTCCACTTAATAAATTACTGCCTAACAACTTAGAATTCTACGGAGCAATCCTCATTTATTACTATGTACGACACACATATGACATCAATGGCGAACTTCCACTAGAATACGAGATGTATCAAAAAATATCAAACCCTTCCTATCCAAAACAACCTTAAAGAGCTCCTACAGGTCACTCCCACTTGACATTTTTTGCATGCCCCACCCCCGTTGGAGGACAATATAAATAAATAATATATTTTGAAAAATTATTTCTCAGAATAATATAAGATGAGAAAGATTTTTCTAAATAATTACACTTTTGCCTTTTAGTTTAACTTTTTAAACATTTACGTTAAAAATCAATTTTTAGGTAATTATTTTCATTTTGTAAAAATTCGAAAAGATAGGAAATCAAAATTCCTAGGAATAGTACTTCCAAATATTATTCGAATTAAAATTTATAAAAACAAGTTTTAATAGGTGGACACACCGAAAGCTCAGACTCTAATTATCCTTCGGGATTAACATCTTTTAAAAATGTACAAAATGATTTCATTCATTATGATCAATAGGAGATTCATCAAAACAAAGAAATGTTTTAGCCAGTGAAATAGAAAAATTGGTAAATGAGAGATTAAATGTAATTGAATGAGAAAAATCTTTGAAAATTCCAAAAAGACCTTTGACTGAACAAATGTTTTGAAACTTAAGAAAGAAAAAATGGTTCCTTTCATTTCAGATTTAATAGCTAGGGCCGCCAATATAGACAGTAGTAATCTGGCCCAAGACCTTAAAAAGTCTTTGGGACTCATAGAAGAAGCTCCATTACACATAGATGACAGAACTTTCAATGAACTTCTATCTATGAAAAAAGCAATGTACAAGCCTAACTATCCCCATAGGACGAAAAAAGAGTTTATGCATCGGGATAACCCTCTTAGGCTTGTAATAAGCCTAGCAGCCTTTTTGAACCTTGATTGTGAAAAACATGCTTCTGAAAGAATTGATGAGTAGATTACAATAATCAAATTCATAATTAAGTCAGGATTGTACATCCCAGTGACTGTTTATGAATTATGTAAAGCTACAATAGTAGGAAACATATAAAAATACTGGGAATCATTGATAACACATACTTCTATTAAAGACGAGATTGAAAAAGAAGTGATAATAGATGAAATGTTAGCTATAGTTGTTGATGATTTGAACAGTGTCTTCTTTACTTGAACATGAGTTGTTGTTCTCAAGTTGAGTATGTTCTTGATAGATATGGATGTTCTTCAGGATTAGAACAAAAACCTACAACAGGGTATTCTTCTAAAAGGAAGTTCAAAGGATATAAGAAAAGAAGCATATCGAGAAAAGATAAAGAGGTTAGAAAAAGTTTTAATAGACCCTCTACGTTTATTAAAAGAAAAACCAACCTTAAGGACAACGAAAGAATAGAAACGTTTAAGAAAAAACATGGGAGAGAACCAAAGTATCTAAAAGGAAAACCTTTGAACAACTGTAACTGTTGCTGGATATGTGGAGCAAAAAATCATAAGGCTGATACATGCCCACATAAAAATAAAACAAAAGAAAATCTTCGAAGAATGTTCTTTAAAGACGAGAGTATAGCGTACGAACCAATATATGAAGAGAATTTATCTGATGTAGACTTTGAGATAGATTTAATCTATGAAGTAGTATCAGAATACGAGACTGATAATGATGAATCTGATTTATGGCAAGCACAAATATTCATGATGAATTCAGAAGAAGTTGTCATAGATGAAGAGCTAATCCCATTGGATAATGCTCTGGTACATGAAGAATCTTTTCAGTGTGAGGATCCATCCAAAAGTTGTTTGGAATGGAAATTACCTAAGGTAGACATTAATGTTATATATAGTAAGTCTAGGTTCAACTTTAAATGTATTGTAGATGTCTCCTAGAGTGAGTCAATGGCTTAGGTTTCTAGCACAGAATTAGAAACGTTGGATATCCCTCTTATCAATCTTACAAAAATTAGAGAAATGATAAATAAGGCAAAAAGAGAGTATAAGTACATTCATGTAGGCCTAGTCCAAGTAGGATTAGTTCCTCTATTTAATCTCCCAGTGGATAGTCCAGTGATAGCAACTATTCTAGATAAAAGATGGAAAGAATTCAAAGATTTGCTGATATCAGGAGTACAGACCAATATTGCAAATGGTTCTGTCTGGTTCCAAAGTCATCCAAACTACCTTATGGCTTTGAACGATAGAACATTGGAAAACTCTTTGACTTTAAGAATAAAGTCAAACAAGATAAATAGGATGAGTTCCTAGGCCAAATATTTGGTGTATCACACTAGGATTATTTTCAGATTAATTAATTCAACCAATCCTGGAGTGAATAACATTTATAAGATAACAGAACTATTCGATGAAGGTTTAGATAACTACAAGCAATTCAACAGAAAAGAAATCAATTCTGTAGGGCTTAGTTGGCCCAAGAGTTGGGTGCTTAATGAACTAGTTGAAACTTCTAGATCTATAGGATCTTCTCAAATCATACAGAAGGGTAAAAACATTATCCTTAGTTTAAAAGAGCCTGTGAGAGAATTTAAAATCTTTAATCCTTAACTTAGAAGCTACCTTTCAAGAAGTTCATCCTCGAGACATAACTTTAGAAACTTCTCACATGCTCAAACTCCAAAGAGGTCAATTGACATAACTAGGAGAATAATCTCTGATACCTCATTAGTAGAAAGTCATGAGAACCTTTAATAAGAAGACCAAGACAAAATCAAGAAGGAACTTCTAGAACATAAGAACAGGATGGTCAATCATTTGATAATAGAAAAATAATAGGATATAAAGAAATTAGTATTCCTATATTTGCAGAAGATGATGACGATAAGGAACATATTAGGGCAATGAGGCAAGTCTTTATAATTCTTAAGGTTGTGAAAGAAATACAAAAGATTTCTTAACAACGTTCCATTCCTTTTAATGAGGTTTGGAAACTGGTATCTCCCAAACCAGTAGCATCTCAAAAAATGTTTAGTCTAGAAGAAACAAATTTGAGCACATACATTGAAATAACTTTCAAATTTCTAGGCTATTATGATTACTATTTAGATACGTTGATAGATACAAGAGTAACAATCAGTAGTGCAAGGCCCAATTCATTACTTGATGATTAGTGGCATTTATTAACCGAACCAATGGTCTTTAGGATGGCAGAAGGAGAGGTGAATGTGGTTACCCATTATGCACAAAAAGTCCCTATCACAATAGGAGATGTTCAATTCATAATTGACAATCTTTTAACCTTTTCCGACTTAGATGCAGACATTGTTTTAGGAAATGCCTTCTTAAAAGGACAAAGAGAAAATTACCCCTTTATGCAAGATGAAAATTCTGTTTCTCTTGCAATAGTCAAGGTCCCCATTGAGGCAAAACCAAAACTTAAATTAAGTTTAGATTTTATCCTATTCAAATATCTTCAATATGTGGAATGGTTCCCTATGAACCAGCTTTCAAAGTGCTAGCACAATGTGGTGAATCTTAGCTTGAACACTTATTTGAAATCAAAAATTCAAATAATATCAATTAGTATGAACAGTTGTGCATTAAGACACAAGGTATAATAGAAAATTCTATTCTACGTAGCATGCAGTTAACTGGGATAAAATAGGATAAGTTCTTAGTTAAGTTTGTTGATAACTTTAGTGAAGATCCATTAAAGTTATGGGTTCTAAATGGCATCAAAGCCAAACTAGAATTAAAAGAACCAAACACTATTATTAGAGCAAAAAATATAACATATATTGGAGAGATGATAGAAGAATTTGAAAAATAAATTCCTAAACTGCTTGAAAAAAGATTGATTAGGGATAAAATAAGTTCTCATTCTAGTCCAGCTTTCATGGTAACCAATCATGCAGAACAGGTAAGAGGAAAAGCAAGAATGGTTATAGATTATCGTCAGGTAAATAATATTATCAAAGATGGAAGAGAACTCAATACCTTTAACAGCATTTAATGCTCTTCAAGGAATGTATGAATGGTTGGTAATGTCATTCAGTTTGAAAAATGCACCTGGCATCTTTCAACGAAAAATGGATAATGCGTTCAAAGCATTAAAAAAGTTTCGTGTGGTCTATATAGATGATGTGTTGGTATTTAGTAACAATGAAATAGAACACATGAGCCACTTAAAGCAAGTGACTGATATCTTTCGTAGGGAAGGTATGATTCTATCTAAAAGAAAGATAGAATGGTTCAAAGAATGAGTAAAGTTCCTAGGAATAGAAATAAATAGAGGTAAGGTATGGTTACAAGACCATATATTAAAAAAGATAGCTATGTTTCCTGATGAACTGGAGGATAGAAAGCAAATACAAAGGTTTTATGGACTTGTTAATTATGCTCATCAATTTATCAAAAATCTTGTTACACCCACATTAGAGACCCTAGGAGTTATACGTTTATACGTCGTGTCAAGGGATGTATGTGAATATATATGTGAATGTGTATGTGCTTGTAGATGATTGATGTACTGAAATGAGGTATGATATATATTGGCATGAATGTATGCATTGCTGGGTTTATACTTATGTGCGTATATGTGTATTGCTTTATTGGCTTGACTGTGTGTCGTCACCTTATTGGGAAGCGTGTCTTCTCGGTTGGATGAGGGACGGCTTGTGTATGTGATCTAGGATGTGTTAGAAGTGTTATCAGGTTAGCTAGGAGGTTTGGGGAGCGTTACGGGCGAGTTAGGCTTGCCAAATAGGCAAGTTGTGTGATTTTGGGAAGTGGTACGGGCGTACGGGTTGGCCATACGGTCATACGAGACAGAGAGGAAATAGGGAACTGAGGTCCTGGAGGACGTACGGGCGTACCAGATGGTGGTACGGTCGTACCGTTGCTCGCAGGAATCAGAATTGCTCGCAGGAAAATTTAGGTTTATCAGATGAACAGTACCCGTACGAGCGTACCAATAGGTGGTACGGCCGTACGATAGCTCGCAGGTTTTTAGGTTTGTCAGGCTTTTAGCGTCGGTACGGGCGTACCAATGTCCGTACGGCTGTACGCGACACTTAATTTGACTTTTAAGGCAGGAAACAGACGGATTTTCTTAGGTTTCCATCCGTTTTTCCTTCAGCTTATATCCCCTAAACCTTACCAAATCACCCCCTTGGTGATTCTATACGTCTCTAGCGTCCGAGAACGCGAAGTAGAAGTTGATTTCAAGTAGAGACAGGATTACCGGCTATAGCTAGAGGTTGCTTGAGTTTGAAGGTATGTGCTAGGTGTATTGGTTAGTGCTAGT